>BGPR01002899.1:47819-121900 GCA_013235015.1 Araneus ventricosus
TATTCTGGTAAATTTATCAAAATAATGGTCTAAATTACCATCTTATTTGGTAGTA
Organism: Araneus ventricosus; assembly: GCA_013235015.1. Lineage (NCBI taxonomy): Eukaryota > Metazoa > Arthropoda > Arachnida > Araneae > Araneidae > Araneus > Araneus ventricosus. The sequence continues at coordinate 47,875 of BGPR01002899.1, forward strand.
TTACCTTTGTGTACGGTAATAATACCAAATTCCATATCAAACAGCGTGGTAAATAAACGATATTTTTCTGGTTATTTTACCATAAAGTCATTACTAAACTGGTAAGGCAAAAAATACCGTACTTTATGGTGTTCCATATGAGCCAGACAATACGGTAAATTTTACCATATTCTGGTAGTTTTGACCAGAATTTTTTTTCAGTGTGACTTCTAGGTGGTTATGAACTTCACGGCTGAAATGGGCAGGAGCTCCATCGTGTTGGAACCATATTGTCTGTCACATCGATGTAGAAATCTGTTCGCCACCTAAAAGATTGGGAAACACTTGCTGCAGAAAGATCAAGTAGTTACTACTGTTAGACGAAAAGGCAACAGGTAAAGTCCGATGAGGTGATCCCCACAATGCCGGCCCAAACATTAACCGAAGCCGACTCTGAGCTGCGGAGGTTCCCACCGCCCGGAAATGAGCGTTATGTGTGTTGAATATTCCTTCCTTTGTGAAGGATGCCTCATCAGTGAACAACACTTTAAAATGGAATCTGTAGCACACTTTTCTAGATACCATTGTGCAAAAGCAATGCGAGTGGTAATCACCCGGTTAATGTTGATTGCTGCACGTGACGGATGTATTTCTTTTCTCTGAGAATCCTCCAGACGCTGGAACAGGAACCCGAACGCTTGCGCTCTCGTCACTCCAAACTTGGAATCTCCTGTACCTGATGTAGCACATTCTCTTCGATGTCCAGAGTCCTGCTGATCGTTCACGTTCTGGCAGATCTTTGAAAGGAACCCTGTTTCCGGTCATCCTTGCAAAAAAATTTATGGCTGGGGTACGCCTCATAGGATGTCGTTCAGCGTACAAGCGCTGTCGGCTGGCCACTACAATCTGCAGCCCTGTGCAAAAAACAAATCGACAAACTCCACTTTCATGTAATTAGCCATCCCATGGTGATGATTGGTTAAAAACGATAGGAATTTAAATAAAACTAAAATTATCCGAAAATTTGATGCACGTGGTTAAGTGTTAGTTACACATAAGAGAAAAAAACTTAACTCTTAAACCCGCTAGTTAGAATTCAGTACCTCAAACAGAAGTAAATTTTCTTTCACGAAAACAGATAGAAATCCTTCCTTTCTTTACAGAAATTCCAGGAAGACGACACCCATGTTTGGGCAATCAATTGCCAACAAAGAAAGGAACCACTTTTCTCCGTAAAATTCATCCTTTCTTTTTGAAATAACTGAATCGCCTCATATGGAATGGGGCGGTTTCGATGAGACTAGACTCATAGGTAAACAAATTTTATTCTCCAAATTCTTAAGAATTAAAGTGATTCATTAGAAGCATATGAAAGCATAAAAGGGCTGATCCTTTTCACAGCCTAGAACCAACTCCCACAACACACCTTTTTCTCAAAACAGAACAAAAATAGTTTTTAATTACAAGAATCTGATGAAAAAACTCATTCTGCGGAAAAAACTCATTAAGGTCTTTTCAAATATTTGTGTTTTCGTAAGGGGAGGGTATACTTAGACATCCTTGGATCGTTTTATTTAAGGGGTAGTAATAAATCGATTAACATCACAGGGTATCTAGAGCCTGTGTGTTAACGGTCCCTGTTTCTGACGATAGGTTGAGTTAAATATTATAGCCTCCGAATTCATCCTGATCGCTATCACTTCTTCCGAAGTTCCTGACAAATAAGAGGATGGATCGAAAAAAAAAAGATTTAAAGAGTAATAAAATATATTTTTTAACATTAGACAGAAAATACAGAAGAAAATTAAGAGGCATTCATGCCGATAACTTTTATATATTTACCAAATCTATTTAGGCATTTATGAACGCAGGACAAACTTATTTAACCCGGCGGTAGAATCACGTCCCTGGACATTGGGCTATTTTTTGACAATTGTTTCCACATCACTCTCTGAAAGGAACTTTGTTCCCGATAATGTTGGAACTCGAGGTTTCAAATCTGGTCTGTATGAGGAGGGGGGCGTCTCAGACTTCCCATTTGCGCCATGCCCATTTCTGTTCAACACATTAAGGGAACATACGCTTAAACCTCTGCAAAATAGGGAATAAAATGAATGTGAAATTCGATACATAATATCTCTAAAATAAAACATTTCAGGAATTAAATTTTTTTTTCTAGAAAAATGTCTGTATTTTTCTGTTATTGTACACACATTTTCAAATCTTAATAGTGATATGTATTTATTTGAGAGACTAATAAATATGGGTATAATTTTTGGTGAAAAAATGAGATAGTGGCGTGATTACGGATAAAATATTGGTTTAAACACAATATTTTGAGTATCTAAGTAATACAAACAGAATGTTTAAGAATTGAACCACAGCTTATTTACATTTAAATTTCATTTCCATTTTATATACCAATTTCAAATAAAGTGTTAAAAATTTTTAACATTTTAACTATTCTACCCCCTACAAAAATTCTATAGAGAGAAAATGCAAAAAAATGTGTTCAATTTGTAGAAATTAGCATAATTTACATTCAATAAAAATTTTATGTAAAAATATTCAATAATTCTTGAGATATCATGCGCGCAATATAAAAAAAAACATTTTGAGATAGAGCGCTTTGAAGATATTTTTTACTGTAACTAAAAATATTTTATATTCAACCATGTTTAAAGGGGTTAAATTTATGTATAATGCTATAGTATACATTTCATTAAAATTTCTCATAAATGCAATTAGAAAATTTTTTTGGGATTGAAGGAAAACGGAATTCACGATGAGAAAAACATTAATATCGAGAAACTCTTTTTCAACTCCCTGCCTCCCCCACAAATCTTCTGTAGAGAGAAAATGCAAAAAAATAGTGGTACAATTTGTAGAAAATAGTATAATATACATTCACTAACAATTTTATGCAACATTATTCAATAGTTCTTGAGATATCATGCGCGTTATATAAAAAGCACATATAACCCTGTTATATCAAATAAACACATTTTGAGATATAGCGATTTAAATATATTTTTTATTGTAACTTAAAATATTTTATATTCCAGCACGTTTAAAGGGGTTAAGTTTACATATAATTCTATAGTATAGATTTCATTAAAACTTTTCATATATGCGATCAGAATTTTTTTAGTATTCACAATGGGAAATGTATTCATGATGAGAAAAACATTTTCGAAAAACCGTTCTTCATAAATTATGGTATTATTAAAAGCAATTTTGCTTTAAAAATGTTAAAATATTAACTTACCAAATGTTTAAAATCCATCTGCCTCATAAGAGCTGGAGGCAACTAGTTTAGTATTGAAATGTTTGAGCCCTTTGAAACCGCTTGGTTGAACTTAGGGCACGGACAGACGCCTCGATTACGGCGAAAACTGCGGCTGTGAGGCGACACATGACCCCATGTTCTTTAATGGCGGTGTTCACACTGGCACGACAAAGTTTTGTAAACGGCTATCGCCGCGGGCGTACCCTCGTCTGCCAATGGTATCGCATCGGTTTTGGCGGCAAATCGTCGCATGGTACTATAGAAACAAGTTACAGTGTTCAGACGTGATACTTTTTGCAAGTGGCATTCGATCTAGGTGAATGGCAGTATCTGAAGCCGAAACTGTTTTTGAAGGTAAGTGGAAACTTACAAGTTTTTTGACGATTAAAACATTTTTTTTACTTTTACGGTTAATTATATTCTGTATGCACTGATATTATTAATCTTTAAAACTTTTATTTCTAATTAAAGCGAATATGTGTGCGTATCTGTGTAGGATGAGAATGTAAAATCAAGCTACATTTTTTTATGTTTTCGTGATAAACTTTGGAATATTATTGCAGATATTTTTTCCCTATATATTAAGACTTAAAACAATCTTTTGGATGTGAATTTTGTTGTCAAGCAATTTTTTTCCTTAATTTAAAAGATTTCAGAATATAATTTCATGCATAATATGCAACAATACAGATCACAACCTATTGAAAATTATTATCGTTTCAGATCAGTTGAACAATATTTCACATATAATAATTTGAATTGTCTGCGAATTGGCACATTCTCATTTTCCCTTAATAAATACTTATCAGTATGCATGGTTTTTTACTGAATGTTTGTAATTTATTTTCTATTGTATTTGTGGCATTTATATGTTATTTTGCTACTTAAAATGTTTATCATGTATATCAGTAGCATTTTAGTAGAACAAGTGTTTAAAATAATTTGAATTATGAGTAATCCATGTGTTAAGGTTATTTGATGCATGTTATAGTTTCATAGCAATAATTTTCATTGTTATAGTTGAGTGTTTATAATTTATTTTCTATTGTATGTGTGGAATGCAAAGTGTGTTTTTATTTTGCTGCTTAAAATGTTTATCATGCATAGTAGTAGAATTTTAGTAGAAAAGGGTGATTGCATTAAGCTGAGATATTTTCATGCAATAGTTTTTAAATTTTGTATAGAATTTAAATCACAAATTGAAGAAGTTTTTTAATTATTGATAGGCTAGTTTGATTTCAATAGCTGATTAAATTTAGGCTTTTTTTATTTTTATGTGTTATCAATTCAGAAATAGAATAATTAGAATTAAGTGTTTATAAAAATTTAAATTATCAGTAATTTATGTGTTTAGGCTATTTGATGCATGTTCTACAGTTTCATAATAATAATAATTTTCATTGTTGTAATGAAAGTCAATACTACCAAAAAATGGCAGTAAAAACCTATTCATTTCAAAATTTAATGAGTTGCATAACTAAATTAAAGTTGGATGTCCAAAATCTCCTATTCCGCTTTTTCTTCTGTAATTGTTTGCTTAACAAAAACAATGCGAGAGCCTCCTCTTCCAATAATAGCACTTTCCTTTTTTTTAAACCTCGTCTAAACTCTCTCTCAATGATCGGTTCGGTTTAACGCCAAAATACCGAATATGCAGCGCCACCTGACAACGAAGATTCACTAAATGCTCCGGGTGAACACCAACGACACGTTTTCAGCTCTGAGCCGAATTCGCCATAACGGACCCGTGTGTTTGTTAACTTACACCATGATGTTTCACTAGCATTTGGTATCGGTTGATTGCTTCTGAAAATATATGGTCCATACAGCATTCCTCATGTCTTTGACAGAACTTGAATGTTGTCGAAAAGTGTCGCCATAGTAGGACCGATAATTGAACAATTATATTATTCGTTTGACGTCCTTTCCCCGCAATCGATTTGTTTATCGATAAGTTTTTTTTGTTGTCAGATATGAATTTTAATTTTTGGAGACGAGAGCCATTTGTTTTTGTACATGCTCATCACTTTCTAGTTTTGAAGGAGGTACATTTTTACTATATGGATGGCATTCCAAGATTGACAAAAATGTATTGGAGTCACCGACACTTCTTTTACTTTCAGAACGTTGAAACAATTTTACCATTCTATCTGCTTCCATTTTACCTGATAAGCCAGTATGGTTTTTGGTACACACTTGGGAATGCATGGCATGCAATTTCTTAAATGCACTACCAAGACGCAGAACTTTCCACAAACTAGAACCTTTATACTCTTTCGACAGATATTTGTTTCTGTAATGTTTTTCTTTGGGCCTAAAAATTTCAGAGTTTCTTGTTGAAACTTCCTATTTATGGGAACTGCAAGTGATTGAAACTAATGAAGAAAGTCCACCCACTCTCTGATAACTCATACTTATCCTTTCAGAACAAAATTTGCAACACAAATTTTTTTCTAGAAATTAAAACAAAACAAAAGTTCTTAATCGAAAATAATATTTCCCTCAAATGTGCTCCTAAGAGGCGCAGATGAGGATTTGAAACTATATTTTTTCTCTTATCATTTATTCGGACAGGTTCTGACTTTGATGACACTTCTAGATTTTTAAACACAAATAATTTATTCCCAGGGTACGGTGAAGCATTTACCCAAACATTCTGCATCATTTTCTTTTTCGAACGTTGATTCGCTTTTTTTTTGGCGCTGGTCATAATCTCTCTTTACTTTAATATAATTCTTTTAAAAATAATCCTTTAGAAATATGTAAAAGAATAAAAATCTGATGTAAAGCACATACTAAAAAAAGTAAAGCGCAACTATTGTATATTGTAGCCAAATCTGAAGAGATTCGTATGAAAACAAACGTAGTCAAATCAAAACAAACGTGGTTAAAAGGGTATTTACAGACGGTAGTAACTTTGTTAGGATGACAGAGTTGTCCATCCGGGGACTTCGTATTTGGCTACGTCATCATATCGCCGTGTGAGTCATTCTGTGATTAAGCGCGCCAATTCCAATCCAATTCATTTTCATTCCGTCTTTTTCTGTCTGAGGCATACTGCATGTCATCTCTGCACTGCATTGAAATTCGACGAAATTACAATAAGTACTATTTTCATTTCATTTTCAGATTTAATCCTTTTAAAATTTATTTTTCATAGCGTATTTGTGATAAATTTTGTTGCTTATTATATTATTTTCGTTGTTAATTAAAACATTATCTAATGTTAATTAGGGTTAAACAGTAAACGAATAATTTTATCTAGTGCTTTTTGATATTTTATTACTTGTATTCAGTTTTTTATTTGAAGGATTTAGTTTGTATTATATGTAATTAAAACAATATTCACATGACTTCTTCTTTCTTTAGTTATATTTCAGGTTAGTGCTAGTTATTTCATTTTAGAGTTTAGTGTTAGTTACCACATTTAATCCTTTTTCTAAAATTGATTTTTCCTACTGTATTTGTCATAATTTTTGTTGCTTATTATATTACTTTCATTAATTAAAATTTATTTTGTTAATTAGGGTTAAATAGAAAACAAAGAATTTTATCAAGTGCTTTTTGATATTTGAATTAGTTGTATTCCATTTTTTATTTGCAGGATTTAGTTTGTATTACGTATAATTAAAACAATATTTACAAAACTTCTCTTTTTCAGTGATATTTCAGATTAGTGTTAATTTTATTAATATCTTCTGAATTTTAAGTTATTTTATTTAACAGTAATGAATCTAAGAGCCGCAAAAGAACTTCCAACAATAACAAGGAAGATGAAACATATGTTTGTACAGAGTGCGATAAAATTTATTATAATTTATGGTATTTACATAAGCATCTTAACACAGCACATGTCATTAAAAATGTTAAAACTCTTTTGATTCTATGGCAACTTTTAAAATTTGGTTAGAGTCTGAAACTACCGCTACTTGCACGTTTCATAAAAAAAAACAGGTAAAAGAGTGTGTGGAGATAAAACACTATTATTTCTCATGCCAGTTTTTTCATCCATCATATCAGTCGGGGATTAAGTCAAGGGTAGAACGAAATGGTAAACGTAAAAATAAAAGGAGGCGATTCCTTTCGGTATAAATTGTCCTGTTAAGTTACGTGTATGTTAACAGAAAAATTTAGTATCTGTTGCATATCATTCAATTCATAATCACAGTATTGGTTACGAGAACACTAAGTATCATCCTCTTAAAAAAAGCATTCGAGATTTAATTAAGTCTTTATTTATTGCTGTCCTTTCCTGTCTCAAAAATTGTTAACTTATTACGTTGTGATGTCGGATCTCGAGATAAAAGAAATTTTCATCCGACAACAGAAGCCTTTATTTCTCGAAAGTCTATACGGGCTTATTTAAGGCATCTTGCATAATACAATGCAGCCAGCTGGTGATGCCGTGTCTGTTTTATGCATTGTAGAAAACTTAAAAAATGAGCCATATAATCCCATCTTGATTTTATACTTCAGAAGTCAAAAACTGTTTGGGGCCCTTCTGATTTAGATAGTTTGCCAAATTGGGAAAGTTATTTCGTATTATGTTTTCAGACATAAGAACAAGGGGATATGCTAATGAAGCATTCACATAAAGTTCTTTGCATAGATGCAACTCACGGTACGAACTTTTATGATTTCATCTTCTTTCGCTCCACATTCAAGATGAGCATGGTCAAGGATATGCAGTTGCACATTTTAGTACCAATAATTTAGACTTTCACACTTTAGTCGTTTTATTTTCTAGTTTAAGGTGCAAGATTCCAAATCTGAAAGTGAATACTGTCATGACAGATGATGATAGTTTTCCCTTTAATGCATTTAATTCTGTTTTCGGACCCAATATTAAACATTTGTTGTGTCAATGGCATGTTTACAATGCTTGGAAAAGACAATTGGTTTCAAAAGTCCATGATAAGTCCCACGGTGATAAAATGTTGGAGGAATTGTTAAAGATAATGCATGAAAATTCTTTTGAGAATAGACTCTCGGTGTTTCTTAATGATTATTCGAATAAATGGTAAAAGTTTACTGACTATTTTGTCAAAACTTATTCTGGTAGGAAAGAATTATGGACCACCTATCTTTGAAAATTTCAACATGGTGACACCATTACTAATAACTATTGTGAATCTTTTCATAACTAATTAAAAACAGTTTACTTTGAATGTAAATATAATAGGCGAATAGATGAGCTAATTTTGACTGTTTTAAGGATAGAAAAGGATCGATTTTTGACATATTATAGTAATGTTGTGAATAACGTTCCAGCACATTCAAAGCTCACTAAAACTGTTAAAGAGAAGCATGACAGGGGAGTAAAGATTCAGGATATGGATGCTGTTGAATATGACGGTCATTGGACAGTTAAATCTCGATCTGTAAAGGGAAAGGTGCATATGGTAAGAAAAGTTGCCAATGCTTGTGGTTTAATGGATCATTGCTATTTTAAATGTGCTAATATTAATTGTGCTGCACTATGTAGCCATTTGTATGACTGCTCTTGCGAAGACAACAGTAACCTGTGTAAACATATTCATAAAGTGCATATACTGTATTCTGAAATTAAAACTCATGTAACTGATTATTTTATTGAAATTGATAGTGAGTAAAATAGTTCAGCAATTTTTTCTGAAATTTCAAATGTTGATATATTATCTAATACTGAGAGTTGCAGATCAAAGGTGACATAGTGCAAAAAGATGTGTTCTGAGATATTAGAATTGATAGAAATTCCTAGGGTTAAAAAAGTCATGCTGAATAATGCCGTTAGTTGTTTAAATACCTTAGTAGCCAGTATGCGTGGGGTTTTAAATCTGAAGAATAATCTTGCTTCTATTGCACCTCAATTATATGTTGCTCCTAATCAGAAAATTATCCCACAGGTTAAGTTTTACAGAACTTCTCACAGAAAAAAAAGGAAAGGGTCTTTTGCCAAAAACAGCAGTAAGAAGCAACGATTAAGCGAATTTTTTTGATGAGCCTGATAATCCTGTTGAGCAAGAGTCTTTTGTAAAATCTTTTTCTGTTGAAAACTCTGAATGTGCTGGTTTTAGTGTATTTCAAAAATTTAATAAAATTAGTGTCAAAAGTCCTACTGCTACGATGTTAACTATTAATGATATTGACCTTTCATTTTTATATGCTGAAATCTTTAGACCCATATATTACTGTGGAAGAAGAGGAATGTCTGAAGTCAGTATCGTCAATTTTCAGAAAGGGTTGGCTTTACGATTCAATTATTGATGCATGGAACTTTATACAAACTAGGAAATTCAAAGACCTCAAAGCTATAGAATCTTTATCTCTAATTTAATTTTTAATCAAACAAATATACTTGAGTTTTCTTGGATTCAAGAAATAGCAAATTTTGATTTTCTAATTATTCCTGTAAATTTAAAATCTCTGCATTGGACTTTAATTACATTTAATATGAAAATTAAAATCTTTGAATATTTTGACCCACTTGGTTATAAACCATACAGGGATACCACAACTTTAATAAGGCAATGGTGTATGATATTAAATTATTTGCTGAATTCAGATAGCCATTGGCAGACTGTATTTCCACCACATGCAAAACAAATAGATACTTTTAATTGTGATGTTTACATTAGTTTCTATGTGTATTGAAAATTCAACGGGTTATCTCTGACTGAGGATTTGAATGTAGATGCATTTAGAGCAATTATGGTTGAAGAAATCAATGCAGGTTTGAACTTTTAAAAACATTTTTTATGTGTTCATATTTCAGGCATGAAAGTGCATGCTGTTCAGAAAAGCTGAACTCTACGTGAATACAAAATTTACCACAAAATCAATATATATATACATACGCAAAGGCATAAGATGTTACTATTTAAAATACATACAGAGCAAGCAATTAAAAGTAGTATATCTAAAATTTAACTATTTTTCACATATTTTTTCTCTATTTGCACAAAATTTTGATTTTTAAATACCATACAAGAGGTTCAGAGTTGCTTCTATTTTCTCAAAGTTGAACAAAAACAAATAGTATCATAGCAAAATTGCATACTTTTTAAAAATGAAGCAGTTTATTTAAGGGAGGGGGAAAATGACAAAAGCGCCTAAGAATATATATTATCATATGCAATAGAAGATCTTTGTAATGTATAACTTGGAAGCAGAGGTTGTGTGGTTTATAGATTTTTGTATAATACAGATCATTTCAAATATTTCTAAAATTACCTTAGTAAACATGGCCTACTATGCCTGTAACAAGTCATTAAATTAACACATCAGAACAATTTAAAATACAAATGATTTTGACTCCCAAAGATATACAATTTAATTATATTTAATTTTCACAGAAATTAATATTTCAGTAAATTAGCAGCAAGTACATTAACACTACAGTTAAAATTGTTCTCTATTTGTTGAACTCTGAAAATAATCAAAAGACCTTGAAATATTACACAATTTTAAGTTTTGAGAATTTTCAAATATTGTGCATTTAATAAATGCCTTTAGATACTGAAATTTTGTTGGTGCTGCTTCAACATATGAATCTATTCTAGAATGGCTGTTGTATTCTGTATTTAAAATATAGGAAATGATTTCTTCATCTCTCGTATGTTAATAATTTTAGGTTTATGATCTGTTGTCAAAAATTCCAACATACAATCTTCATACATGTCTACTAACTTATTTTGAGTAATGTTTGAGTTCAGCAACTGAAAGATTCAGTTTATTAATTGCAATACTTTCTTTAAAAAGCATTAAATTAAGGACATAAAGATGAAATAATCTCTCAAGCTTAGAATGCTTACAAGGTGTCAATATTTCTCAATGCAGAATATATATATTTCTTAATGGCAAAATTCAATGTTTACATCTAGAAAGTTATGCATTATAAAGATCTTCAACAGAATTTTTTTTTATTTTAAAATAATTCAATAAAAGAAATAATTAATTTAATTTCCTTTTCTTTAATTCTTTGTTTGAACTTTTGAAAGGTGCTTCTTTGTCTGTAGGTGCCTAGAAATCGCACTGAATCCATGTTTTCCGTATTAAGTGGTATCGGAGCAAAGCTGGCAATTTACAATTCCACTTATATCGATCTTCTTGATCGAATCTCTTATTTTTACTGCTGTCTCTTCCACACTCGTATCGTTAAATTTTTCGTTCATGATTTCTCGACAGTTTTGCATCAGTCTCGGAAACAGCCTGAAAGACATTCAAAAAAGCAGAAGTCTTTCATGCCTGCTATTTTCAACAATATTAGTGGAAAGAGTAAAAAATTTCCTTTATTGTTAATTTTAAAAATTTATTTTAATTGTTTTGTATTGTATTTTTATTGTTTTTTTAATTATTAAAAATGGAGTTTTGTTTTTTAATAAAGGAACAACATTCCCAATGGCTGGGTTAAAGCGATTGTCCAGTATTTTCTGGCTTTCTCCTTAAGCTTTTAACTTTTAGGAATTTCCTTTATTAATAGTTTTAGCTTCACTGAGAACCAAAACAAATTATCAATGTCACATTAAAGTGAGAATGGAGAACTCTGTCTTTGGTTAGTATGTGCTAATTCTGGACATTGTTATTAATCCTTCTGTATAGACTCGGAAAAGAAAAAAGTTGGTAAATATTTACAGTGTTTGAACTATTAAAAATGGAGTTTTGTTTTTTAATAAAGGAACAACATTCCCAATGGCTGGGTTAAAGGGATTGCCCAGTATTTTCTGGCTTTCTCCTTAAGCTTCTAACTTTTAGGAAGTTCCTTTATTAATAGTTTCAGCTTCACTGAGGAACAAAAGCAAATTATGAAAGCCACATTGAAGTGAGAATTTTATCTCTGGTGCAATTTCTGGACATTATCACAAATGCTTTTGTATAACCTCGTAAAGGAAAATAGTGGGTAAGAATTTAAATCGCCATTTGTATTGATAAAAATGGAGTTTTGTTTTATTCTTTTAGTGTTTTAATAAAGGAAAAATTTACTGTAATTCTGCTACTTAAGAATATGAAAATCTTACCATTTAAGTTGAAGCCAAAATGTACTGCAAGATTTCATGAAAAAAAGGGAACAAAAATTCATTTTAAATAACCATGACTTGCAAGTGTTGAAATTTCTGTTATAGGAATGGGCGGATAGAGACACAAACACCGACTAGGCCTACCCTAAAGGGTGTAAGGAATTGACAGTGTAATTTTTTTCACTAAGAGATTTTCTACATTTCTTAATTTTTCTTACTCTTTAAAAAGCTTTTTTTTAAAGCCCTTATTTTTTTACTTTTTTTGTTTATATTTTTTTCTAAATAGGGGTTTTATTTGCATTTTTTAAAATACAATGGTCATTTCAATGCGATAAAATCTGCAAAAAAGGGGCTATTCTTTTTCTCGTCGGTGAGAGACAACAATAAATTAAGTTTCAGTATTTAAAAAGAAAAAAAAAACATCATACTCACATTTAAGAAAAAAATTAATTCTAATACTTTTCTGAGTTACTTATGTTACAATTTATGAGCCTTCTATCAACTGCTGTCGTTTCATAAGCTTTGCCATCTTTTAAGTTGTTACAAAATTCTTGTCAGTGCTATTCTGAAAATGTTATTTGTGGGGCGAGAAAATATGCTTTTAAAAATATCTTCAGCAGAAACGAAAGAGGGTAAATGAGGTGAAATATGAGGAATAAAATTTCAAATTAGTTGTAAAAAAATTACTCAAATAAAATATTTTGTTCATGTACAAAATGCTTCTTATATAAATAACCAAGACTGCGCTATTTCAACACACTAATTGGTATCTGACGTATGTTCGGATTCTGGGAAATTTTGATTAACCCGGAAATTCGGTAAAATTCTGTAAAGTATTGACTCTGGGTGCTCTATGAAGGCATACGGAAAGAGCATGCGACGATTCACACGGTATAGTGACAAACAAGTTGAGGGTAAAAAGAATATATCCGAGTTTGTTTCTATTAATTAAAATGCTGTATTCGTTCTTAAAGACTAATTCGAATAAGTCTTTTAAGTTGGTATTAAACATTAGCTTTGTTTCTGATTCGTAATTGTTATTTTACCTTCGTTTTTCAGTAAAACATTTCAGAAAATTAAAAATATATATATTTTCGAATTTCCTGGTTCTACTATATTACAACAAGCGTGTGAAATTCATAACAGCATTCTTCAACATATTGTAAGAATTTTAATATGAAAAGTAAAACTTCAAAAGACCAAAATATTTGATCAGTTTGTTTATTTCAAGCGAGAAATTCAGTTTCCGAAAACTATTTAAAACTATTAAACTATCCTAAGTCATGATATGTATAATTTCTACTTCCAAAAAAATCGGGTTTTTTTTCATTTATTGATTTCTCAACTTTAACTTTCTGTTTGCATGTTAAATTTTAAAAATTTGCAATCATCTTAAAATTTTCATTTCTTGTTAAATAGGATAAATTATAAATTTATATACTAAAATTTAAATGAATTAACATCCTGCAAACAGTGTAATAGCGTAAGTTTTTTATTTGTGAAAAAAAAGATACATTGGTTTGAGTATTCATTCGTTTGATGAATATGACAGTTATCAAAAACGCTTCATTTTCTCTCAGAGATATTAGATGATAAACTTGTCCACAGTTTCTGACAGTTTTGTTCATTGCTTGGAAAAGAAGTATGTTTCCAGTAAACTATGATTGAAACATATAGAATGATAAGTAAGATACTGAAGTAAATTTTTCACCTTACAGGGTGTTCCAGAATTCAACGCCCAAACATTATAGGTGGTAGAACATCCCGAATGTAATGATAATCTGCAATAGAATATGTGATCTCAGAGGCAGCTAAGAATCGGAAACCAGAGATAATCTTGTTTATTAAATAAAATCGCAGAGATTTATTGGAGAGCATCATATCTACTGCTCAATCCTGGATGGTTATGCATACAGAGTAAAACGGTCACCCCTATCAACGGCCACTATTGTTTGGCATGGAAATTTTTGCCCATAGACATAATGTTAAAATATCCCCTCTGAGGGGCTAATTTTCCTTGGAATGAAGGGTGGGCTTTCTAGAAAAGTTTCTCTGTAGGAAAGATGGACGCACCTGATAGAATTTAGCGAAAATGTCTGGTGTATCATGCATAATGGTAACTGCGATGGACAACCAAGCCATAAGGTACTCTGATAGGTGCGACACACACAGGAGTCTTTATATGGGAAAAAAGCCAAACAAGAGTGATCAGGTCATCTTGGAGGACACGGGATGGGGATCACATTGCGCTTAGTCCATCGGCACACATACATTATATTTAAATAATAGCGAACTGAAATGCTCTAGCGTCCTGTCGTATTACAACATAAAACGGACGCGGTCTGCTGCTGCATTATCCTGAACCAATTATTGCAAAACCTCTTCCAAAAAGATATGATAGTTGCGCTTATCGAACGTTTTGTCTGTAAGTAGGTTTCAATCAGTTAGTCGAGGATGAACCCAGCCCGTTTTTTACGGAGAACCACTGTTAGTACGTATGTGGACATGTACCATCAGGTTGTTGGTCTGGTCACAAATGCTGTTTTTGTAAATTTGTTATGCTATTATATAGCCTTTCTTCGCGCAACACTCGCAAGACCGACGTCTCATTAGGGTGATCTGTAACCATTTGCAAAAATCTCTCACACATCGGCCTGTCTGTGATCCTCAGGTACCTCATCTGACTTAGAAAGAGCCCGTCTCAGTGTGTTGTCGATGCGGTCTCTGAAACATTCTGTGATTTAGTTGATTGTGCATCAAGATATCTCTCACGACATTCTTGATTGTCTCTTCCGTTACCAGCGCCTGTGTCGTATATTAGATGCATACCGACTATATCGATGTTTGTAAATTATTCCATCTCCAACATTTAAATACTAATCTTCAGGCAATCCATCGGTTTTAAGCCGAGCAACCTGTATATTGCACTCTATACTAGATTCAGGCTAGATTTGCGAACTCATGTTCTTCGTTGATTATTGTTAGATTCAAAGTGTTCTGTCTCTCTGAACGCACCAAATAAGAGGAATGTATTTGATTTCCGACTTTTGGCTGCTTTAGTCCTTCCAGAAAATTACCAGGTTCGGTGTGATCTAACCCCTACCTAGCATTTGGGCTCTGAATTCTGCGACATCTTGTGTGGTTAAATCAATCATGGGCGCCCATGTCCGGGGGCAAGGTGGGCCGACCCCCCCAGCTCTCAAGGTGTGAACAGGACTGCTTTATAGTTGGACTGAAGGTTCACAGGAATGTTATAGTTGGACCGGAAGTGCACAGACTAATGTTCTAGGTGGACTTGCGTTAGAACAGGTTTTTGCGAAGAAGAGCATGAATGGCAACAAGGTGGAACACACGTGCCTTCTTTTTTTTCGTTCGGCTAGTTGTGATGGAGAGGTGAAGAATGGATGTAAAGTGATGTCGCCTTCCCTTTTTTGGATTCCTGTTGTTACGAGTTGCTGCTTGGTTTTCCAATCATGCTTTCGTAAGATGAATTGTAGCGACTGCCATGTGCTTCTAAGGACATATTATCCCAATGACTTCAGCATCACAAGTGTTCCTACAATAAGTTTAGCTTGATGGAGATCTCGGCTTCAAGTCAATGATTTTGTCGATCTTCAAAGTTTTCTTCCTGAGTTTAAGCATGCGTTGGTAAGACTTTTTTTTCAACTGCAGTTGAAGATTCTTTTTCCCAATATGTTGCAACATTTTTATACTAGTTAAAATAATATTTTCTTACAACGTATCACGATACTGAATCATTTTTAGAGTAACGATACATATTTTTCACACACGTGTCTTGATGACTTTTACAGATTTTTGATGTGTAGACAATAATGCCGTGGATAAATGTTAATAAATAGTTTTTTTCTTATCTACTCAACAGTGTGCTCTTGCCTTTGGTGTACTAATCATTATTACGATCATTGTGCCATTTTTCATGTATTTATTTTCAGCTATAGGTTTAGGCCCAACTTAGCAATTTTAGTCACACCATAACATTATGATGCCGCGACTTAAAGTAAAATTTTCAAGTTGAGAACTGGGCACCAAGGTGTGAGAGCACATTTTTGAATTTATGATATTACTGAGGGTTTATTTGTATGCATTTGGTATAATTCGTATTATTTCTCAGTATTAGTATTATTTCTCACTGTATGCATGCATGGATTTAAGCATTGTCTAGTTTAATTTGATTTATTTAGTGTTTAAATATCCCTCTTAAAAAACAAAAAGAATTTACAATCAGTATAGCTGCATCATTGCATTGTTTTTCTGGTGAGGTGAGGAAAATTTTGATTTTTTCTTGGATCTATTGGAAAGTTTGGCAACCCTTGAGGAATGGCCGGTTGAAAAAAAACTACTAACACTAAAATTACATCTAAAGGGAAAAGCTCTGAAATTTTTGTCTGATGACATTTCCAATGAGCAGCAAAATAATTTTGAGAAGCTGGTAGGGATATTGGAAAAGAAATTTTCAAGATCTGTATCTTTTGAAATCTTGCAAAACAAATTTAACAAAATCGTTCAGCAGCCAGGTCAATCGGTAAAGGATCTAGCAGAGGAAATTTCAAATGCTGCTAACAGATACTTCAATAAATGTAACAGTAAAAATCCTGAAATTTGCACATTAACAGAAAAAATGAAATTTTCAAAATTTTTGGGATCTCTTAGGCCTGACATTAGGACACAGGTTAAGATTTTGGGTCCTTCTTCTTTTGAGGAAGCAGTGAAGCAGGCTTGTAATGCAGAAATTGCCTTCAATGATACTGCTGCTGCTTCAAGCAATGTTTTCACACCAGCAGAGGTTAACATTTTGTTGGCCAATCATTTTGAGAGTAGTAAAAAAATTGAAGAATTAAACAAAAAGATTGAAAACTTAACCCAAATTTCTGTCGGTAACTATTCTGCATCAGAACCATGGGATAGAAGTGCATTTTACAGAAATGATCATGGTAGTAGTGCATTAAATGTAAAAATTGAGTGCCATATTTGTGGAAAAAGTCATATAACGACCGAATGTTGGTATTTTCCTCGAGAAAGTAATGCAGGTTCTGACAATTCTCATCCACAAAGATCCTATAACAGAGGAAACTTTAATCCAAGGAGAGGTTTCAGGAATACTAGGTCTCGCCCATTTTATCAGGGTCGAAATAACAGAAATCATCCCTATCACAGAAGGAATTTAAACTTCTAGGGGTTCTTCCAATACTGATGATAAATTTGCAAGACATAATAACAATCATGCGAGAACCCAAAAAAATATTGTAAAAAGAAACAAATCAAATAAAGAGATGATTAAAGAAAAAACAAATAACAAAATTAGTAAAGAAATGGGTGAATATAAAAGGATAGCATGAAACAAAAAGTCTCAAACAACACATCTAATAAAGAAAAGGATAAAAATAAAATTAAAGAAAATGGCAAAAAAAATGTAAAGGAAGTTCAAAACAAATTAGATGAGGATGTTGTTATCATGTCATGCAATTCTAGCAATAATTTGAATTTCCCCATTATAGACTTAAAATTTTCTGACAGTTGTTTTGCAGCTCTGTTAGATACTGGGGCAAATGTCAGTTTGATCCAACCCAGTGCTCTTGAAAAAATAAAAGAACAGAATAAGGTAACATTTGTATCGAGATCAGTACAAATTCACACACTTAATAACAACACACTTCCTTACCATTCTTCTGTAAATATAAAGTTTAGGATAGGAAACAAATGGTTTAGCAATCTATTTTTTGTCACACAGACTAATTGGTCTTCAAAATATAGTATTATTCTTGGCTATGATTTTATTCAAAAAAATTGCATTGTTTTAGATATTCCAAATCAAAAAATTTTAATCGAAAAACAGTTTGAAGAAGTTTTGGCTTTTATGAGGATACACCTCGAAACAGTTCCCCAAGTTTGTCAGCAGATACAGAGTCAAGTCAGGTTAGATTGGTGAACAATGTAACAATTCTTCCCAACTCTTCTAGAATTTTAAAACTAAAAATTTCTGAATGAAAAAAAATGTTGTTTACATTCCATCTTGTAATGCTGATATTTCAATTAATGAATCCATACATCATGTTGATAATTCAGGCAATATTATAACCATTGTAGAAAATAACACATCTAACAAAATTACTTTGAGAAAAAATTCGAAATTGGGACAGGTACATTCTACAACAGACTTTATTTTCAATGATAGCAATGATTTTGATGAAGAGCCTAATGAAATATTACAGGTTAACACTTTAACTGCAGATGAAATTACAACTCTTCGCAGAGAGGAATTGAATGCAGATGACTTTAATTTGGAACATTTAAATGAAACTAAGAAAAATGAAACTTTAAAACTGTTAATGCAAAATTTTAAAGTATTTTCCAAGTCTTATCAGATATTGGGTTGTACAGATGCCATTACACCTGAATTTAAACTTTTACATAATTTCCCCATACAGACTAAACCTTACCCTATACCAAAGATTGCACACGATTTTGCTAAGCAGGAAATTCAGAAGTTACTCGAGGCAGGCATCATTGAACCATCTACTTCAAATTACAGTTTTCCCATTATTTTTGTCAAAAAGAAATCAAATTCCAAAGAACTAAAATTCAGGATGGTTGTAGATTACCGATTATTGAACAGTGTCACAGAATCATTTAAAATTTGCCTACCAAAAATTGCAGATATTCTTCATGAGATTTCTGGTAAAAAATGGTATAGCGTTCTCGACTTGAAATCAGCATTTTTTCAAATTAAGTTAAAGAATTCAAACAAACAGAAATAGGCATTTTGTTCCGAGTTGGGAAACTTCCAACCCACTCGTCTGCCTTTTGGGAGTAAAAACTCTACTTCTTATTTCCATTTGCTTATTTCAAAGTGTCTTGATGATTTGAAAGGTCCAAACATTCAATTTTTCTTAGATGATATAATCATTGCGACTAATTCAATTTCTGAAATGAACACTAGTGTTACAGAATAACCTAAATATTACAAGTAGAATATATATGGTTACTCACTGTAGCAGCAATCTGCAAAAGAAATATATTAAATATCAAATGTGGCGTTGTGACGCCTGAAGTGGAAGTTGAAAGATTCCGAGTTACCCAAGAATGATACAATATTTGCACAATGCCAAATTTATTGTTCAACCTTATTGTTAAGGAATGATACATCAAGTATATAGACAGCTACAATCTTGGTTAATATAACTAATGAGGCCTCCAACATTATCATTTACGGCATCACTCATTATCATGTCCGTCAAGGTACGTTATAATGTCCGTTTCTCTTGACCGGCAATGCAGTTGCCGTGCATAGTCCGTTGTTCGAGAGTCGCGAATTGGCCAATTCAAAAAAAACTCACATACCTGGTTCTCGGCACGTCTTACCCCGGGGTGTCATTATGTTAGGTTGTTTGTATCGAAGATCCCAGCACCATTTATGCCAGGCCTATCCACCTACTGCTGCGGCATCATCATCGTTAGGGCTCGTGTTCCAGATCGCAGTCCCGACGCTCCTTCCTTCATTTCGTTTTTTTCCGAACTGAAACTTTTTTGTACAAGCGCAGATCAACGCGTCCGTTGACCAGTAGTCGATAGGTGGTGCCATCTGGGGGGTTGCTGAACCGCAAAAAGTTCTTTCATTGTTGCATTTTGCAACAACTAGATTGCAACTGGTTTTTGATAGACTTGCAAAATTCAATTTGACTCTGGATCCCAACAAAATCCAGAATTGTAAAACCAATATAACTTACTTAGGTTTCAATATTAGTGCCAATGGTTATGCTCCTTCAGAGGATAACATTCAAAAAGTTACAAAATTCCCTGTTCCCCAGAATGTGAAGCAGGTTCAGTCTTATCTTGGCATGATGAATTATTTCAGACATTTAATTTTTAATTATGCAGAAGTTGTAGAGCCAATTGTAAATTTAACCAGGAAGGGCACGCCTTTTGTTTGGTCTGAGAATTGTCAGGATGCATTTAAAGTGATGCAAGAAATTATACTCAACAAGCCTACTATAAAAAATTATGATGAATCTAAACCCCTATTTTTAACGACCGATGCAAGTAAGGTAGCATTGTGTGCTATTCTGTTAAAAAAAGATGGTGAAAATTTTTATCCAATTGAATTCTTTTCCAAACAACTATCTCCTTCTGAAAGAAATTATCCATCAATTCGTAGAGAACTTTTTGCAATTTTCATGGGCATTAAACATCTCACGGAATATTTATATGGCAGACATTTTTATCTCTTGACAGATGCTAAGTCATTGACTTATCATATGAATTTGGATAAGCAACCAGATATTGTTAAACGTTGGCTATTATATTTACAAGATTTTTCTTATAATATTGATCATATTAAGGGTTGTGACAATCCAGCTGATTTTCTTTCTCGAATGCAAATTGAGGATGTAGAAGTAAATAATCTTTTCCATATGGGTGACCAACTATCTCACAGTAATATAAAACTTTGTCAGTCAATGGATTCCTGTACTAGTGAAATCATGAAAAGGATTGAGGAAAAAGACTCAAAAACATTTCAAAAATATTTTATTGATTCCTACACAGGATTATTAATGTTTAAAATAAAATCAGGAAAGGATCAAATATTGAATAAAATATATATTCCCAGAAATTTAGTGAGAGATTGTTTATTAGTAGCTCATGCTCCTCATTTTGGTGTACAGAAAACTTATGATTTTATCAAAAATAAGTATTTTTGGCCTGGAATGTATGCAGATGTAAAAAACTTTTGTGAAAATTGTTGCAATTGCATGCAAAATAAACCTAAACGTAAGACAATTACTCATTCTATTCCAAAACATCATTTGGCACCAGGTGAATTTTTGGCAATTGACATTGTCGGTAAACTTCCTCGCTCAGTTGACAACCAAAATTACATTTTGACCATTGTGGATCACTATTCAAGATACTTAGAAGCTATTCCAATACCTAATACTACTTCTAATACAATTATTAGACATTTAAATTACTATTTTTCTAGATTTGGTTTACCCAAATACATATTGTCTGATAACGCCACTTATTTCAAATCTGATGAGATTGTAAATTTTTATGAGTCTTTAAGAATTGAACACAGGAAAAGTTCTATTTACTATCCGAAATCTAATGGACTTCTGGAGAGAACTCACAGAGTACTTAAAGAATCTGTAGCTTCAATTTCACAAAAAGTACATGATTGGTCAACTAGTTTGTTATTCTTTAAATTGCATTACAACAACTCCAAACATGTTGTCACACAATATACACCCGCAGAATTATTTTTTGGAAGAAGGGTTAACATTCCAATTCATTCATATGATGATCCTAAATATGTTGAGGATTCTTCTACATATTTATATAAGGTTCAAAAGTAACTAAAAGAATTCAACGAGAATGTTAAAGTAAATGAAGAGAATTACTTTAAAATCATGATAAATACATTAAGGGTTGTAAGAGAGAAAAATTACAGTTAGGGGATAAGGTTTTCATGCAGGTATTTGTTGATCCACAGGTGCTGCATCCTAAGTACAAGGGACCTTATGAGATAAGTAAAATTTTTAGAAATGAAAATTATCTAGTTAAAGTAACAGAAGGTGATGAAATAAAATTTGTAAAAGTACATGTAAGTAAAATATTCAAACAACCAGAACTCAGAGAAAATTGCAAATCTGTTTAAAATTTTGGAGAGTGTATACATATTTCTGTGTTTGATGGCAGATCTATTTCAGTAAATGACAAAATTTTGAAATTTAATGGAAAGAAGATTAATCGTTTACAAGATTTGTTTGATATGATATTATTTTGACTATTTTACAATTTTTGAAGACGTTCAAATTTTGGTTTGGTTTAGGCAGGCTGGTTCCGCTTTTCTGAGGAATGGTTAACTTGGTGCTGTATCTTTCAAAAAAAAAAGGAAAACATAGAAGGTTTTATTCATGCTTTGGTGGATCTGTTTACATTTCGCAGTGGTTTTGTTTACACACATGGTTGTTTTAAAATGTGAATGATGAATATGAGATAAAAAAATAATTAGATACAAAAAAAATTCTATTAATGATGAAATAAATTGATGTTGAATAATTATGAGTGGTTACTCATATAAGTTTTAACTGTATAAGTTTATTACCTGGTTACTTCAAACTATTATGCCTAAAGTATTTATATACACTTACATGTAACTGTGATTCAATGAAAACTAATAGGATGAATGATAGATTTTGAAAACATGCTGATATGTATGTAAGAAAGTTATACAATCAAACTAGGACATAAGAATTGTATATTGAAAAGTGAAGTTGATGAATTTTTAAGCACAGAACATAAGTGAACTGTTCGCAACTGTGAAAAAATTGAATTTAATTACTACTATTGCTCGATAAATTTTTAAGTGTTATTGTAATCATATATATTTTGCATATTAGTCAAGTGAATGTTATCTTGTGTATTCATGAATTTTTGAAAATGAGAGAAAATTTTTTATTCTGATGTGTGTAAGTTTAATATTTGGACTTCATGCATGTGGAAAGGTTAATTGTTTGCTTTGCCAAATATTAAAACAAATATTGTAATTATTGGTATCACTATTTTTGAAAAGGCATCAAAGAGTATTGATGATATGTCATGTGTAATTATGCATTGGTTAAGATTTTGTAATATCCCATTGGTTCGAGAGTTATTATGGTTATCTTGATCGAATTAATGAAATTTTGAAGTTTAATATTATATTTTTCTTTCTGCAATCATTGATATGAAATTACTGAGCGCATACAGTGGGTGTCAACTGAAATTCATTTATAGCGATGTAATATGTTTTGTGTTATATTTGCAACTTTTATTATTATTTTGAAGTTTTACTTGGAGCTATATTCTTCTTCGGGGGGAGGAATGTGAACAGGACTGCTTTATAGTTGGACTGAAGGTTCACAGGAATGTTATAGTTGGACCGAAAGTGCACAGACTAATGTTCTAGGTGGACTTGCGATAGAACAGGTTTTTGCGAAGAAGAGCATGAATGTCAACAAGGTGGAACACACGTGCCTTCTTTTTTTTCCGTTCGGCTAGTTGTGATGGAGAGGTGAAGAATGGATGTGAAGTGATGTCACCTTCCCTTTATTGGATTCCTGTTGTTACGAGTTGCTGCTTGGTTTTCCAATCATGCTTTGGTAAGATGAATTGAAGCGACTGCCATGTGCTTCTAAAGACATATTATCCCAATGACTTCAGCATCACAAGTGTTCCTACAATAAGTGTAGCTTGATGGAGATCTCGGCTTCGAGTCAATGATTTTGTCGATCTTCAAAGTTTTCTTCCTGAGTTTAAGCATGCGTTGGTAAGACTTTTTTTTCAACTGCAGTTGAAGATTCTTTTTCCCAATATGTTGCAACATTTTTATACTAGTTAAAATAATATTTTCTTACAACGTATCACGATACTGAATCATTTTTAGAGTAACGATACATATTTTTCATACACGTGTTTTGATGATTTTTACAGATTTTTGATGTGTAGACAATAATGCCGTGGATAAATGTTAATAAATAGTTTTTTTCTTATCTACTCAATAGTGTGCTCTTGCCTTTGGTGTACTAATCATTATTACGATCATTGTGCCATTTTTCATGTATTTATTTTCAGCTATAGGGTTAGGACCAACTTAGCAATTTTAGTCACACCATAACACAAGGAAAGGAAAAAAATTAGTGTAGTCATGACCTTTCAAGAAAATGATTTAAAAGTCGAAAAAAATTAAAGTTCAGGAAGGTCTAAAACTAAAAATCTGAGTTGAATTTTGAATTTGGAGGACGAAATTTTTTTTTGTCCTCCGCGGAAAAGAGTGAAAAGTCCTGGTTTCGAGGACAAAGTGATTGCCTTATTCGGCAAGATGAAAAGAAATTTACAGTTTGCTTTTTCGGATAAATATTAGTGTCAAATCCATAAGCTAACGTATTCATAATAATTTGCCTTACAAGTTTGCTTTTCATATCAATACCAGTGTAAAATCTTATGAGGTGTATATTTTTAGTTTGTTTCCTGTATTAAAGTATAAGGACATTGCTCTTGTATTTGTGTTGCTAAATATTCACTGGTTTTAATAAAGTAGTTAAAACAACTTATTATTCTTTTTTATAGAGTATTAGCAGTACGCGCACGGCCTTGCCCGTGGAATCAGGACTTCAACAAAGTGAAAAAAAATCGCCCATAATGACACGAAAAAGTTTTGGAAACAAAATCAAAACAAAAGATACACATTATTGATTTTCCCGCTTATTTTTTCCGCGATAATGGCATGTAGAAAAACAGTACAGAGTACGTTAATCCGAAACAATATAAAAAAATTGCGGAGTGAAAATCATTATTACACAGCAATGGTGTATCTAAGTTTTGCTGATGCAATACAGTCTTTTCTCTGGATCGTAAAACCACAGTACCGTGACCTTCGAAGGTCACGACAGTACCCCCTTCGTTACTCCCTTGGAGCTTGCTTTGACTAAACCCTTACTCCAGCAAATGATTTAATATTCCTGATTCAACGATGCTAAAAAAGTGAGGAGAGAATAATTCCGAAGATTGCGCCAGACGTAACCAGAAGAGAAACTCTCTGTTCCGGAGAAGAACTTCATTCGAAAAGAATTTTTTTAACCCTTTAACCCTTTGAGGGGCGGTGGGACACCATCTGTGCCACCTACTTCAAGATTTTTTTCATAAACTTATATAAGGTATTTTATTATAAAAATTATTTTATTGGATATTTTCAAGGCCTCTTACTTTTGAAAAAATTTCAGCACCATTGAGGGACTCAAATTTATTGAAAATAATTTTAAAATCATGCCCTTTGTGTAATGATTTTCTTTAAATTTCTAGAGAAAGAAAATGGTACAGAAACAAATTTGAGATTCGAAAATCTTCAATGTTCAAAAAATATATTCCAAACATTATCTGTATTTCAAAATAATTTTTTTATCAATTATTATAGATGAAAAAGGTGGGACAATTTTATCCCACGCGCATCTAAGGTTGTCAGCCAGTAGATGGCAGCACAAAAGTTCACTGACTCGGTCCCATTTCTTTCTTTTTTTTGAATGATAAACTTGGATTTATATACGGTATAATTATAACCACTCCTTCAAATTTAATACTTATACAGAAAATAAATTTATATATTTCAGAAGACAGATCTATCAAAAAAAATCTGTAAATCGCAAAACAAGCTTTTTAAAAAAAAAACTGGCATATCTGACTTATTTTGGTGGAAATTAGATGACAGAAGCTATCTTCAGGGTTTTTTATAAAGGATAAAATACACTTTTCTAAGAAGAACGAAATAGAGAAAATTCAGATCTTTCTGTATCCTCAACGAAAAAGAAATGGTTCGTTGAATCCTGCCCACCCTCTTGTTTACGTTCTTTGCGGAAAACCTTAAATGTTCCTAGGCTGCTATTAAGTAAATACTCTGTTAGCAGTGATATCAAAGAAAAGCTGTTGAACGACAGCTTCAACGACGGTTTCTTGCGCGACAATTTACAATCGGTGTCTTCTTACACAGTGGGTTTCATTACAGGTCTTGTCCAGTCGCGGTCTGGTGTCTCACTTCTTTGACTGAAGTGAGTGATCGCATGAACTGTTCCTTCTGTTCCTTTCCATACAATAAACCGGAGAGGAGAGTAACATTTTACTTATAGAATCTGGGTGGCCTGCTTTCTCTGAAGCTTTCAAACAGAGCGACATCCATAAAAATACTATTGAGGAGCTCCTCCATTTGTATGCAGAATGTGGAAAAGATCTCCACTTCAATCACAGTATCATTTTCTGCAGCTGTTAAAAGAAAATGTGTTAAATAACCAATTATATGCTCCAAGTGAAACTGACAAAATGCGAACGTTGGCGCGAATGACGGAAGGGAGTCCGGGGAATGCTACAGTCCCTTCAGGGGCGGTGGGACATACGTCTTCCACCCTCGTGAAAAACTAAAGGCAAAAAAAATATTTTTATTTGGAAATATTTTATTTTCAGGTGATAGAACTTCAAAAATATATCTCTTTTTAAGTAAAAAAAATTTTTTAGGGTAGTGCGCTTCAAAGGGTTAAGAAGAAAAATTATTAAAAACTAACGGACAAAGATATTTTAACCGTTCTTGCTTTAAATGGGAGATAAATATCTCTGTTGTTACCACAAAAAAACTGAAAATCATAGGTTTATTAGAACGTTGGATGCGAGGAAATAAAAAGTGACAGTTAAAAATATAAGGAAAAAGTGACTATTTTTTAAAAATTTCTAAAACTTCAGTAAATTACGTTAAAAATTCAAAACTAACTTCATTAGAACGGAAATCGCGTGCTCTTTCCGATGGTGTACCTATTTTTGTCGTACAATTATTAGAAACCATTCTATGGAGAAATTAGTGCGAAAAATCAACCAAAACAAAACAAAACATTAAATAAAAAAATTTCTAGATCAAATTTTAAAATTTCGGCTTCGAGGAGCATTGAGTCGCCATTTCGACTACCTGTGTGCCAAATTTCATAGCTGTAAGTGCGATATATTCGTCTGGACATCGCACGCAGGCACACACTTACGCACACACACACACACACACACAAACATTGCCTTTTATAAGTATAGATGAGCACCGTGGCCTGGTATTTTAGTAACAGGACAAAGTTTTTAACAGGGTCGGAACTGGAAGTCTTTTAAAGCTACTTACAAGTCGCCATCCGTCTTCCAAAATATTAAAAATAACCATAACCCCCAAGTCTAGGCCCCCCTACAAACTATCATTTGGGCGCCCTTAAAATCAAGACATTTAAATGGCGAATGATTTAGCTTCTCATCTTTTATTTCCGTTATAACTTTATTGGATGAATTCTCTGCATGTTAATGTTTTGTTTCATTAAACTAAATGAAGCAAGGAGGGTAAACGGACGGTAGTCAACTATCGTGGAAAAAATTAATTATCAAATTAAAAATTAATTTCAGAATGAAATGCTTAATGTTCATTATATTAAGTGAAGTACAATAAAAGAGGATTAGTAGCTTACGGTCAATGCGCTATCCCTTTATTCGTTAGGACTCATCTGCGCCTGTTCGTTTTGTACGTGCGGAAAGGAGTGTGGAGGTGAATCTTTAAATTCCATTTCCAGATTGTACAAATTATTGATAAAGTTTTCGCGTATGGGAGCATGTTGTTTCGTATGTTGAGAGCGTATTAACGTATTGTGACAAATGGCGTATGGTTGAGATAATGGAAGTACAACAGACCCAGGTCTGTAAATATCTGAATTTGGAAAGAATCTAAAGACATTTTTGATGTTGCAGATAGTCAGAACCAGGTTGCAAACATACCACAACAGACTCTAAGGGCCGTTATTGGAGTAAAAGAAGTAAGGGATTGACAGGGTGTATTGCAAGGGAGTTCGCTGCAGACTATCCAAATGTATCGTGATCCACAGGCAGCCAAAAGAATAACTTTGACTGAGAAATGTATCAGGTTAAGTGTTGCGTAGAGATTATCGTGAGTGGAGTGACATGAACTGGAAACAGGTTCATGGCAATCAACCGCTGGATTTTTTGATTATGTTATTTTATAACTACACCGCTGGATTTTTTCTAATGGTGTAGTTGTAAATTAAGCAGTGTCTGTCTCCTGTGCCTCAGTCATATTTTTGTAGGGGATAGCAAAATGCAGAAGGTGATGGGAGGTAATCAGGGAATAAATTACTACCGACCAGCCTAGGCATACGGAAAACCTGAATGACCCAACCGTCGCGACAATTAATCGGACTCTGTGGCCCTCGCACAATAGCCCTTAGGCCCGGTGCACACCTGCCGATTTGCGTCGTCAGTAAAATATAACAATAGGAGCCCCCATTCATCCTGTGGAGGCACGTTTGTTTTTTTATTTTTAATTTAAAACCCACACAATTGGGCTGGTGTGCACCGGGCCTTATTACGAGTGGCTCATTCGACGACCCGCCATCGTTGGAATATAATTATAGTAGTAGTAGTTTATATTCAAACAATCTTTTGTATTTCATTATATATAAGTATTATTGACAAAGAAATTTGAGTTTAATTTTTAGATTAATATATGTATATACTGAAACTATAACACATGTTTTGATCGTTTGAAACTGTTTGTATATATGTACATATATTCAACTAGAAAATGAGACTCTACTTACTTTTACGGCAGGTTCCCAGATAGCAATTTTAGTTTGAAGAAAGCTTGCACTGCAAATTTGCAAGCTTGCAGCAAGATTGACACAACAAGAGTGCAAGCTTAAAACAAGCTTGCAGAAGCGACGTAATCACCACGCGACGAACTTGCAGCAAGCTTGCCACGTCAAACTCATTGCAAACATAGCAAAAAAATGAATATTTAATGGGTTCAGAGAAGTAACTACATTTTAATGACTTTTTCTAAAAATGATGTCTTTTAGAATTATTGGCCTTAAAAATGTTCCAGGTGTCAAACTTTTTGAACAAATTATATAAAATATATAATGAAGATTCCTGTTATACATTCAAATAAAACTGGTATGCATCAAAGTGTAGGTGGAACGCACTGGAATACCGTTCTGGAACTGCTCTTTTTACCCTAAATAAATAATAATAAAAAAATGTAAAAATGTCCTTAAAACAGAGGTTAGAACATTCCGGCTCTGCTTTTAGAGTGTCCTGGAAATGCTTATTTTGCGGCTACTACACTGGAATGCATTTTATGTTTCAAGTTCTTTTAGAAAGCGGCTGGCCCTCTAAGGGCCAGTGGGGTGTCCAGGGGGAGCTAGGGCCCCCTGTTGGAGCAAATGTTTGCACACCAATCACGCAACCGGCTATTCAACTTGTCGATAAATAAAGATCTGGCGGAAATTTGAGGGGGTCATCATCACATCCTCCCCTTGTCGTGTCCTCCCTTCGGAGGGACTTTAACGCCACTTCTGCTAGGGGAGACAATGCAAGTTCCCCTTAACCAAGTTCCTAAACCCTATATTTTTGTATTGATTTTAATTTAATCTCTACTTCAGCAATTAGATATTTTGACAAAGTGAAATAGCAAAACAGTTGCTGGTTCATTTTCAAAAGAGTTGGTTTCACACAAGTTGGTTAAGTAAAACGCACTTAAAATTAAAAGGTAATTTTATAGAAATTAATAAGAAAAATCTATACATTATTTAAACATAGGATCATAAAATAGACAACCTGGAAACTATAAATACTTTTTCCAAGTAGGATACAATGGATTAGAAATAAAAAAAAACTTTTCATACGGAGTTCCCCTGCTCACCACACATCTGATTATTTACATTTGGTTACAACATGAAAATTGAAAAATGCAGCAATTTTTTTAAGTACTTGTCAAAGGTTTTGAAGAAATGCGATTATCCCCTCTGTAAACTTCCGCACCATACCCATAGGGCTAATTTACTATACTTTTGAGGAATTTTGTTTATCTTTGCTGCAATGTTCAAAACGATAAAATTTAAGTTTTCTTTACACTGTTTATTAATTTATAAAAATAATCGGGAAACTAAAATCGTCTTTTAAAAGTCTTAAAACTAAATTCTTTAAAAAGTCAGAAATTTAAACTCATCTCAAAAAGTCGAAGTTAAATTATCTTGCAAAAGAGGAATGTTCTTGAACAATGCCTACAGCAAGGGGAAAAAAGATAACAAGAAATTAAGTTTTAAGCATAACTTATTATACACAAGAACGGTCAAACATTCATTTTTTGGTTCAAAAATACATTTTTCATTAATTCAGATAAACATTCATAAAACACATTTCATTAATAATTAAAATATTATTTCAGACGTTTATATACTCACCGTTATCTTCAAAGCCATATTAAACAAATATTGCAATAATTTATACATACTGACTGAGGTGCAGCAAAATGACAATTTTTTATTGTTTGATTTTTTGAAAAGAATACTTTTAAAAGGGATATTGGGATACAGTATTTCACTCTTTATGGATTTCTCTGATCACAACAAAAGAAGAAAAATTGTAACCCAACACCAGTTTCAAACTGCGAGTAGAGAGTAGCATTTGAATCTCAAAATACCAATTGATATAATAAGTGACGATTGCAATTCCATCTGGTGACAAAATCAGCAAACAGATGGAAACAAACACAATTTCGACCATTTCTTATAATTTAGAAGATTAATATTTGTATTAAGTAATTAGATAATTGAAATTTCGCAGAACACGATATTTTCTTTAGTTCTGGCCAAATTCCTATTTACTCAGCGAGTTTCGCTTTTACTTCTTTAGAAAGACAATGATCCAGAATTTGATGGGGGGGGCTAATAGCCGGAATATATTGCAGCAAAGAGATCTGGGAAGGGCGCTAGTGATTGGAATGCGCACAGGTGCGTGTTGTCTCCGGCTGGGCAAACGGAACTTATTTCCTTCTCGGTTAGTTCTTCGGACTGACCATTCGTTTCTTGTAGTTCGTTTTAGAATGTCCTCATGAATGCTCGTTAATCTATGAAGTATTCGTTTGAATCTCCAATGGCGCGACGTAATATTCGAATTTCATTTGAAGACATTTCGTAAAACAATGACTTCATTATAAATTAAAATACTGCATACTTTCATTGATAGAAAAAATTTAACTAAAATTTTCACTTTGAAGACATTAAGAAAGTTTAAATGATTCAAAGTTTATAAAATACAGTTGTAGATCAGAGAACAATTGTGAGATGAATGAATAAGCGCAACAACCCTTATTGGAAAAAATTCAAAATACCGGTATCAAAATGATACCGGAACCAGTAAAATCATACCGGAAATTTTAAAGCCGGTATGAAAACATACTGGCCATTTTGAAGCCGGTATGAAACCATACTGGAAATTTTGAAATCGGTATAAAACCATACTGGAAATTTTGAAGCCGGTATGATACCACACTGGAAATTTTGATACCAGTATGAAAACATACTGGAAATTTTGAGCCAGTATAAAAATATACTGGAAGTATTTAAGACAGTATACTGGTTTAAATACTTGTAATAAGTGCGTAACAATAACTTAAATACTTGTAATATAAAAAGTTTGATTAACTATATATGTGTATGGAAGTGGATCCGCGGGGAGGGAGAGAGATAAGCCCCCTAAAGTAGGCGCAATCTAATTTTTTAAAATAAAATTAATTATTACTAGGGGGCTCTGCCCCTGCTCGCGAAAGCTCGCCAATCCCCCGGAGGATTGCAATCCTCCAGCGTTTGCTACGCAAACCTTGATTGCTTCGCTTGCTACAATGAAAACACTACGTGTCTTAGCAAAAATATTTTAAAATTATATATATATATATATATATATATATATATATATATATATATATGAATCCTTTATTTTGCTTCTGATGCTTTAATTTAAATCAGCACAGAATAAAATATTTTAGATTCAAAAAGACATTTTTCTTCAAATAAAACTTACAAAGAAAATTATGAAAGTGATAAGCAAATGAATAAGATGTGCAAAATTAAAACAATATAATTATTCTAAAAACTAACTCTAAAAACAAATTAGATTTAATATTATTAATAAAGAGATTGTGGTCTTACATCTTATCACTATGAATATAAAAAAAGACAGTATTATGAATAAATAAAAGTCGTAAGCTGATTTCCTTTTAATGCTTTCACCTTAGTCAAGAAAGATTAAAATTTTTTGGCCCTGAAAAGGACCGTTTTCTAATCCAGCTGCAAGTGTTAAAATGGTTTTTATGGAACATCCAAATTTGGACTTGCGCAGGTATAATGCACCTACTTCAAGGACAAAGGTTGCTGCAATATTTGTCGGAGATGACGTAGAGCCCCCAACAAATCGAGATATTTGCATTTATCCATTTGCTAACAGTTAATATAAACAAAAATATTTCACCACTTAATCAGTGCAGCGATCCTATGGTTTATCCTCTTCTATTTCTGAATGGAGAATGCGGTTGTAATTCCAACTTGGAACATGTTGAAGAAAGAAGATCTGCAAAACGTGTTAGGGTTACATAGTTGTAATATTATTCCTACAGGTTTGTTGTTCGTAATGCAGATATGTAATGTAAGTAATGTAGATATGTAATGTAAGTAATGCAGATATGTAAGTGCCCCTGAAGCGATGTGGAGACTCATTGAATTTTCTCTCTCAGAAAAATCTCATGTAAGTAATCATGAGGTTGGCCGTTCACTTGCCAAACCAACAGCAAGTAGTAAAAATAAAGTGCAGTGATAATGCTACTTCAAAATTTGATACCTTCAAAAGGCCTGTGCAGCAAGGCTAATAGTGACAAAACTACAGCGTAACGTTATTGAAGCAGAAATGATTGAGTTAAGCTCAAAAGAAACATTATTAATTCCCAGAATACCGCTCATCCCATCGGACAATAATATTTCTTTTATTTTTAAAAGAAAACAATTCCCTGTACGTTTGGCATTTTCTGTGACTATTAATAAATCCTAAGACCAAACTTCTAATAAAGTGTGCTTATCTACGGTAAAAGCTTAACTAACCTCGGGAAATGCTGATTTCCGGATAGCTGAGTGTTATGGGAAAAATGGGGGAGATTGTAGCCTTTTTTTATCTTTTTTTTCCGATTCTTTCCCTTAACCATTTTTTTTTTCGTTGTCGATTTTGCTTTTTCAGCGGAAGGTGAGGAACTTTTTTTTCCTTTGGTTTTCACATTTTCTTTTCAACCCCTCCCCCCGGAAAAACAAATCTGTGTACGTCACTGTACTGTATATTGCTTTTTTTCCTTCTACGACTCTCCGTGCGTAGCGGATGTTGAATTCCAGAAATAAATTGCCCGTGTGAATGGAACAGTTTGGGCGCGCTAAATTCTGGCGCTCTGATGTAAAATTTTTAGAAAAACTCATTTTCTAATTTTTCCGGTTAGTTGAGCTTTCCGGATACTTGAATGCTGGATAATCAAGAATTTACTGTACTGGTTTTACACATGCCCAACTTTATGTTGATTTGTCTAGAGCCAGGTTTGATAGTGTTTCAGTGATCTCTTCGACCAAAGAGGTATGTAATTGTGTTTACAGAGAAATACCATGAATATTAATATAACCCTTTTATATGTATGTAGCTTATATTTTGTATATAATTTAAATTTTGACCTGCAATACAGTATTAATTTTTTTTAAAATGTATATCAATTGTTTAAGGGAATTCCTTTTTTAGTGTAATGATGTAGTGCAAATTTGCTCATTTATTAAGTGTCTTATGCAAGGATGTCTGACTTTTATGGTGAATAATAATGGAAATTTTTCAAATCATGTTTTTTATATCCAGGAATGAAATTTTTTGTAATGTTCAGAAGGGCAATATATTGTATTTACAATGCATATATTCATGATTTTATGTATGTGTTTGTATATATCGTGGAATAGAGTTGAATCATTTTTTAAAAAAATGTTTAAGAGAATTCTCTGATACATCAATGCCTGTTGAATTTTAATTCCTGAGCTTTCTCTACATAAAAAACGGTCCTTTTCAGGGCCAAAAAATTTTAATCTTTCTTCACTAAGGTGAAAGCATTAAAAGGAAATCAGCTTATGACTTTTATTTATTTATAATACTGTCTTTTGTTTGTGTTCATAGTGATAAGATGTAAGACCACAATCTCTTTATTAATAATATTAAATATAATTTGTTTTTACAGTTAGTTTTTAGAATAATTATATTGTTTTAATTTTGCACATCTTATTCATTTGTTTATCACTTTCATAATTTTCTTTGTAAGTTTTATTTGAAGAAAAATATCTTTTTGAGTCTAAAATATTTTATTCTGTGCTGATTTAAATTAAAGTACCAGAAGCAAAATAAAGCTGATTCGAATATATATAAATATTTTACAACATTTTTGCTAGGACACACAGTGTTCTGATTATAGCGAGCGAAGTGTGCACGGTTTGCGTAGCAATCCTCCTGGGGGGTTTGCGAGCTTTAGCGAGCAGAAGTCAGAACCCCCTAGTACAATATCTACCCTTCTTGAATACTTGAATACTTGAAAAAATTTCATTCCTGGATATAGAAAATATGTTTTGAAAAGTTTCCATTATTATTCACTGCAACAGTCAAAACATCCTTGCATAAGACGCAATAAATGAACAAATATGCACTACATCATTACACTAAATTGATATACATTTTTAATGTAATCAATCTGTAAATCACTGTCACTATTTGTAAAATTTTAACATAATATTATTATTCAACACACTTTTCTTTATTTTGATGTTTCACATTTTTTTATCGAATGATTTAATTATGTTAATTTGATAAATCCTGTGCTCATAATATGTACCTAATCCAGTACAATTCTGTAATCAATATTCTAGTATGATACCGGTTTGATACTGGTTCTGGTTTCATACTGGAACCGGTATCGTACCAGATCCAGTATCATACCGGAACCGGTGTTTCATAAACCGGTATAAGGTTCCGGTATGATACTGGATCCGGTACGATACCGGTTTCATTATGATACTGGATCCGGTAAGATACCGGTTTCAGTATGATACTGGATCCGGTATATGAAACACCGATTCCGGTATGATACCGGATCCGGTGTTTCATAAACCGGTATATTTTTTATACCAGAACCGGTATGATACCGGATTCAGTATCATACCGGAACCGGTGTTTCATAAACCGGTATATTTTTTTTATACCGGAATTTTTTTTTCCAATAGGGACATCATTTTAATATATTAGCTCATGCAATTGTACATAAAAAAATGCATGCTCGAATGTTAAAACTGACTGCAACGATAGGCAGTCTATAACAATGTTTTCACTGCATCCCATATAATATCGTAATCAATATGATTTACTTTATTATTATTTCTTTATGTAAATTAATAGTAATTCAGAGTGATATACAATTTTTAGACTTCCACTTCTTCATAAGCAATAATTTTCTCGAAACGGCCATCTATAATTTCTGACACATAGACATTACTTTTTATAAATTTGTCAATCAAACAGAGAATAAAAACGAACATATACATGTCGTCCCAAAAGCGTTTATTTTCTTAAATATTGATCCTAGACATATGCTTCCAATTACAAAGTTTCATCAAATAAGGTAAACATTTGTATGAAAACACTTTTTTTCCAAGGGGATTGATAATAAAAGTTACAAAATTTAAATTTTTATACGGTCCCTCTAGAGCACAAATGCCTATTGGTAAACTGTTTCTTTTACATTATCTATCTAAATACAAAGTTGCATGCTTCTATCTGAAAAACTTATAGAGATATAATAAGACAAGGTTATTGGCTTAGGCCACATTTCTACACCTCTCACTGCTGTTTGATCTATTCTTTCGATGTACATTTTAACGATAATATACATATTTCAATAAGTTATTTAAAGTGCGGAATAAGGAAAAAATGTATTTGTTAATTCTTGTTAAACCTAAAAAATAGGCAAATAATACATTAATTGAAGCATTTACAAAAGTAGCTCAACTTGTGAACCTTTGAAAAATATTCAAAGCAGTGACCACTCATCAACTCAGGAACAAGCAGTGCTAGAAAAATACTACTAGAATACAACTGAAATAAAATTTTTGAAAAATAGTTTTACCTTCAAATAGTTCAAACTTGAGGTTGTAATTATCTGAATTGTATTTTAGAAAATTAAAGTACTTTTTTTTCGGAGAGTGACTTATAGTAATGGAAATCGAATATGTAGAAACCAGCCATGTTTCCCGTTGAGGCAACATAAAAGCGAATCCGAAACCTAAAAACAGCCAATGAGAGAGAAAAAAAGAAAAAAATCAAGAGCACAAAGGCGAACCTTGGGTGAGATTGAAGGGGGAAAAAAGAGAGCATTAGTTGGCCTACTGCAGAATAGGAGCATCCGAAAATACATTTTTGGCTAAATTCAAAGACAGAAAGGATAACTATTCGCCTTATCTCATCATGTCACTTAGTTGTACGCAATGGGCGAATCTTCGGGCTTTCCAAAACTATTTGGTGTGCAGCATCATCTTGTGTCTGTCTTACTTTTTCATTCATTTGGTATCTTTTTTTCTCGTTTTTATGTCTTCTCGTTGATACCCGACCTCTCAGAGTAGAGCAGTAAGCAAATAAGAAATAGAAAAGAAAATACGAATTTTTAAAATAATTTTAATTAGTTCTGCAAATCTCAAGGACGAGTCACCACTGCTTTAACGTAAAACTTAACAATATGCATAGCACTGAGAGAAAATAATTTAATATTCTTATCCGACATTAGGATATTTTCCTGTTTTATGTTACATTTAACTGCCTCAAGTTGTCTTTCCATTCTTTATTAAGTCAATAGTTGCAACTATCTGTCAATGAAACTGAGTAACAGCATGCGTCATTGGCAAATTTTCTTTCAATTCATGATTATTGGATGATGTACTATTGGGCAAATATTCGTATTTCGCTGTTTTTCTATGTTGAAGAATTTTGCATTTCTGCAATTAAAATCTGCATATAAATTTGTGAGCAGTCCCTTGAAATTTAAAAATTAATATATATCTCAAAATCTTGCAGATATAATAGTGAAACTTAATTTATACGTAGACGAGTATAAGAGGAACATTTCGCTCATTGACACTTTTGTTCTATGGGGAACGTATAAAAATTTCATTTTTTAACTTTTTATTTCAGAAGCCAAAGTGGTTTCAGACAAATTCTTACCTTATTTGATGAAACTTTGTAATTGGAGGCATATGTCTAGGTGCAATATTTAAGGAAATAAATGATTGTTCCACTTTTTGGGACACCCTGTATAAAGGATGCATTGTTTTACTAAACAAGCAATGAATCTTGGAGATATATAATGATTTTATTTATGAAAAACATAAGCTATTACCCAATTTTTAGAAAATCTTCCAATTCCATTGACTATCATTTATAAAAAGAAACCCCTTGTATAATTTTTACACATAAAAAACTTATAGTAATACCTAGTAACAGGTGAGCTAATTAAGGTCGACTTGTGTGACACAACTGGTGGGTGAAAAGTTCCCCACGGAATGAGAAGAGCAGATGATTCAGAGAGACAGAGGTGGCAGAAAGGAAAAGTGGGAATTTGGTTCACTATATACAAATTCCTTGCTTTTGAAGTTCATTATAAGTATTTGAAAATAAATTAGTGACATAGGAGTTCACTTGGACCATTTGAAAAGTTCATTATAATCGAGGGTTCGTAATAGTGGGGTTTCACTGTAAATCATTCTCAATTTTATCTTCTGTTTTGTACAAACAATTTATTTAAAAGAAACAATACACTACATACTTCACAGACGTACTGTTTTCATCTGGAAGGCGGCAGAGAAGGTTTGTCTTGATTCTCTTGCTCGGAGAAAACTCTTCACTGAACCTCACAAAGACATGGTTAATTCATTATCAAAGGTATGCGTTAGCAGATGTTTCTTTAAGTTGTATAGTAAAATTTTTTACTACAAAAGTCACGTGAAAATGCTGGCTCTTCCGTATGCAACTGTAAATGTGTTTTTAAAATCCCTTCCTTACAAAAAAATTCATTACACATGTCACATGCAAATGGTTTCTATCTTATATGCGTTCGTAAATGTGTGATTAAATTCGACTTTTCAGAAAATCCTTTATTACACATGGTCACATGCAAACGGTTTCTCTCTCGTATGCGTACGTAAATGAGTAGTTAACTGCGATTTCTGAGAAAATCCTTTACTACACAAGTCGCATTCAAACGGTTTCTCTCTCGTATGCGTAAATAAATGTCTTTTCAAAGTCGACTTCACAGAAAATCCTTTATTACACAGGTCACATGCAAACGGTTTCTCTTTCGTATGCGTACGTAAATGAGTGGTTAAATTCGACTTCAGAGAAAATCTTTTATTACACATGTCACACACAAACGGTTTCTCTTTCGTATGCGTAAGTAAATGTGTTTTCAAAGTCGACTTCTCAGAAAATCCTTTAGAACAAACGTCACATGCAAACGGTTTCTCTCTCGTAAGCGTACGTAAATGTGCTTTTAAATGTGATCTCCTTGAAAATGCTTTACTGCAAATGTCGCATGGAAAAGGTATCTCTTTCGTATGTGTACGTAAATGAGTTTTCAAAGTCGACTTCACAGAAAATCTTCTATAACACACATCACATTCAAACGGTTTTTCTATGGTATGTGTTCGTAAATGTGTGTTTAAATTCCACTTGTGAGAAAATCCTTTATTACACACGTCGCATTCAAACGGTTTCTCTCTCGTATGTGTACGTAAATGCTTTTTCAAAGTCGACTTCTCAGAAAATCCTTTATTACACAGGTCACATGCAAACGGTTTCTCTTTCGTATGAGTGCGTAAATGTGTTTTCAAAGTCGACTTCTGAGAAAATCCTTTAGAACACACGTCACATGCAAACGGTTTGTCTCTCGTATGCGTGCGTAAATGTGTGTTTAAATTACATTTCTGAGAAAATCCCTTACTACACACACCGCATGCAAACGGTTTCTCTTTCGTATGCATACGTAAATGCATTTTTAAATTCCATTTCTGAGAAAATCCCTTACTACACACGTCGCATTCAAACGGTTTTTCTCTCGTATGCATACATAAACGTGCAGTTAAATGCGACTCGTGAGAAAATTCTTTCTTACACAGGTCGCATGCAAACGGTTTCTCTTTCGTATGCATACGTAAATGTCTTTTTAAATTATATTTCTGAGAAAATCCTTTACTACACGCGCCGCATTCAAACGGTTTCTCTCTCCTATGCATAAATGAATGTGTTTTTATATAAATTGCTGCTGTATTGAAGTTTCACCATTGTGCCAATCAAAAGAGGTGTCTTTGAACTTGTTTATTGGAAATATGCTGTATTATATGGTCAATAGCATAAATTTTCGCTTTTGTGTAAGCTTATGAAAGTATTTCCCATTGCATATTAATAAACAGTAAAAAATTTCGTAAAGGTTTTTTAACACATCCTACTGGAAAAATTGTACTTTCCCATTTCGTGGTGCTGGATTAAATCCAAAGATATGTCGTACGTTGCAGTCTTAATTTGTTGATCTTGGAAGGGTTTCTCATTCTAATGTCGTCACATTCTGCCCGAAATATGTTGCGAATCTGTAAACATTCTCATTGACAGGGGAAAGTTGAAAATTGCAGCTTTCATCAAGGTTCCTCACAATGCAACTTCGAAATCTAAATAATAATAAAAAATAATTAACGGAAGTGTACACTCATTGACATTGTACATGCTGAAAACAATCAAATTTATCCGATGATTAATACGGATCTGCACCGCCTTGAAACAGCAAGATTAACTCTCATACACAGGCAGGGCGTCATATCCTAAGGGCTAACTGGGTTACAATCTCAAGGGCATCTAAACATTCACTCTACTGATTTTCTTTTTCACTATATTTAACTATAATTTTAAACATGTTAAAAGTAAAAATAACATTTTGGCGTGAAACTAGATAGCCATCAATTATGTAATATTAGTATATATTATAATACAGCTAGACAATCAATAAGGAAATCAAAAACCCTGCACATATATGTTCTCAATATTCGAAATGCGGTAATAATATACCTAAGTATCGCTTGTACAATCTGTAGTGATGACTGGCAATTTTTGATATTGAAAAGGAAAAATATTGGTTATTTGGACAACCTAAAATACACCTCTGGCTAATAGTATTACAAGATTGCGAAACATTTGGAATTAATTAAAATGTGAGACATTTGGAATTAATTTGAATACAATGGTTCACAATCAGCAGTGGAAAGTCATGGGAAATCATATTTTAATGTGAAGATTTTCTGACGAGGGCATTTAGGGGACTGTCCACAAATTCATGAAGAAGGAAATGTTTTGAAGCTTTCATCAGTCGTTTTGTTTTTTATGCGCATTTTTTACACAAATTTTCGTAAAAATTGCATGAATATTCGGAAGGATATAAAGACTTCTTTAAAACATCTCAAATTTTTCGCATCTTTTTTGCATATAACATGCAGTTTTCATCCAAATTTTGCGAAACTTATAGGATATTCCACGATATGTTAGAAAAACATAGCATTGGAATTTGAAGTAAATACCTTGAATATTTAAGGAAATGATGAAATAATGATTATATGAGTAACTGTAGAAAAAATTTTAACTGAGCACGCGCGAAACATAGCTTAAATTTCCTTTCATAACGTCGAAACCAGATATCTAAGGCAGCTTATATAAAATTTCCAGTTGAATACCATAAAGATTTAGAAAGTCAAAGAAATTGCATTCAGTAGAATTTCCGCTATTCTCCAAAAGAAATAAAATTATAAGGGTTTTTCACAAATCAATTTTTCGAACAGCAATATTGAATTTTATGAAAGTTGAATATCGTGAGCAACGATCTTCACTTATCAATTACATGTATAAGTTGAATCGCAATTCGACGATTAATGCTCGAAAATTCAAATTTTTAAAAATATATATTGATTTGTGGAAAAGCGCTCATCATTTTGCTTTTCTTAGAAAATAACAAAAATTCTGTTGACTGCAATGTCTACAACTTTCTAAATCTTTATGGAATTCAACTGGAATTTTTATATAAGCTGCCTTAGATATCTGGATTCGATGCTATGAAAGAAAATTTAAAATATGTTTCGCGTGTGCGCAGTTAAAAAAATTATTTACTACAAATACTGAAATTCCCCCAAATATTCAAGGTATTTTCTTCAAATTTTAATACAATGTTTCTCTATATTGAATATTCTGTAAGTTTCGCAAAATTTGAAGTACAACTCTGAATGTTATAAGCAAAAAACATGCGAAAAATTTGGTATGTTTTAAAGAAGGCTTTATATCTTTCCCAATATTCATACAATTTTTACCAAAATGTATGTAAACAATTCGGATAAGAAGCAAAAGTATTGATGAAAGTTTCAAAACATTGTAAGCTTCCTGTGAAATAAGGCGATAATGATTTTCTTCTTCATCAATTTGCGAACGGTCCCCTAAATGTCCTCGTGACAAAATCTTCAGTGTAAAATGTGATTTTCCACAATTGTAAGTCCCACGAAAATCCACAACTGAATGTGAACCATTGAAGCTAAAATGTTTCTTATTTGTCAATCTTGCAATACTTTCGGCCAGTAGTGTAAATGGTTTTAAGTATTTTATCCATAGGATATTACATAATTGAAAATATAGAGTTTTCACCAAATACATATATAAACATATTAAAAATTTTATAAATTAAAATTAACATATTGATGCCAATCAAATAAATAATTGGAAAAGTGCTAATTAAGATGCAGACTGTTTCAATACATATATACAGATATTACTTCTATATTAATTTATATATATTACCTGAATATATAAAATTTGCTTACTTGAAAAATATTTTTTAAGATAATAAATTAAAATGCATATTTTTTTCCAATTAAATATATAATTAAAAAACGCAAAACATTTATATACGTTCTATCATGTTAATTTAAATAATAAGTCGATGATTTTATTTCTGTAATAAATATATACGATAGGATAGAAAAAGATTTTTGTAATGTAAGCGCTAAAATTAGTCACATACAAGAACAGTCTTGACAAATTCAATTTTTAAAAGGAACCGATTTGCAAAATTACAAGGCGTTAATCAAAGAAATGATAGCTTTTTTTATTCCTCAATTATTTAATTTGGAAGGTATTTTCGCTGGGCCACAGGCTCTCAAATATGTTAAGATGGCCCAGGATACAGGGCCCCAGCTCTTTAAGCCTACACATGCGCAATGAAGAAATTAAGATCTCAGTTCTGTATAAAATTTTACGGGGACGTTTTCTCTAATGTTTTATTTGATTGGCGAGACGTCTCAATAGTAGCATGCTGTTAGAATTTATATATTAAGCTTAAATGGTGGATCAACAGTTGCTGAAAGACAATAATTAATCCATTTTTATAAAAACTAACTTTTATTTCTTGCTAGAAATAAATTTACAAATGATAAAAACAAACATTCCTCTCCACACATTTACATCCTTAATCCATCATGCTAACCAGTGCAGCAACACAACTACATTGCAACTAACTTAAATAATCTAACATACCATCTTGTATAGTCAGATAGAACATGTGTCAAAACCTGATTGACTGTGATGCCATAGCTGGTTATGATGTCATAGGAAATGTACACGCCCATATTATGACATCGCTAACATAAATAGACAAGATCAATACAAGCCAATCATTCAAATGTAAACACAGATTCACAAATAAATATTTAGACGATTTTCAGATCATGACAAACAGCAAAATAAGCTAACTAAGTCCCCCATTTTTCATGACACTAAAAAAAATACTAATTTTATTCACTTACATTACAAAATAACCAATTACAATAAAATTCTAACTTATCAAGTGAAAAAGCTTTTGTCATGATATCCGAAACATTTTTCTTACTTGAAACATACAATAAGCCAAATTCATAAGTATTTAATTTTTCCTCTACGAAAAAATAACGAGTGTTAATATGTTTAGTTCGTTGGTTTTCCATTAAATTCTTAGAATAACATATAGCACCTTGATTATCACAAAATTTTTTAGATTTATTTATAGGCAATTCTAGAACAAAACAACTATTTATTATTCTATTTAAGCAAACAATTTCTTTCACAGCTTCCGACAAAGCAATATATTCAGCTTCCATACTTGATAAAGCTGTTCATTATTGCTTCGAAGTAGACCATGAAACAGGAACATCACCTAAAAGTATTACATAACCACTGATAGATTTATGGTCCATTTTATCAGCTTCC
Organism: Araneus ventricosus; assembly: GCA_013235015.1. Lineage (NCBI taxonomy): Eukaryota > Metazoa > Arthropoda > Arachnida > Araneae > Araneidae > Araneus > Araneus ventricosus. The sequence continues at coordinate 90,919 of BGPR01002899.1, forward strand.
CAACTGCAATCAGTATATGCTGTTAAATCAAAACTTTTACTCAAGTCTATTTCATAATTAGAAGTATTTAGAACATAATGAAATACTTGACACAGGAGATTCCAATGAGTCATTGATGGATTGTTATTAAATTGAGATAGACAATTTACAGCAAACATAATGTCTGGTCTTGTTCTAGACGCTGAAAAGGATAAACTTCCTATTAAATTTCTATAAGGTACATTTAGTGCGTCATGCTCCTTATTATCATAAATAGCAATACTTGGACTTAATGGAACCGATTTTTTACCATTTGGAATATTACCAAAAAATATTTCCCATTTTATTTATATAACTTTTCTGATGCATTATAAAACTACCATTTTCTCATTTCAAATTCTACACCTAGAAATTTAGACAATTTACCCAAATCTTTAACATCAAATTTTGACTTTATCAAACTGATTGCTTCATTCATGTATTTTTCATTACAAGCAAAAATGGCAATATCGTCTACATATACTAATAACAATACAAATGATTTATATACATACATACATACAATTACTAGTCAAGAGCTTTTGAAAACCCAATTGTATTAGGATATTATTAAGCTCACTATACCATTCTCTACCTGCTTGTTTTAAACAATATAAAGCTTTCTTAAGTTTAAAAACACTATTATTTTCATTATCAATTACAAAACCAGAAGGTTGTTCCATAAAAATGTCCTCATTAAGTTGTGCAATGTAAGCACTTTTAATATCCAAGTGATTACATAACCAACCTTTCATAGTTACTAATATAACAATAAACAATCTAACCAAGGTAAAATTTTTAACTGGAGAAAAAGTATCAAAGTAATCTATAACTTCAATCTGCTTGAAACCTTGTGCTACCAATCTAGCCCTGTAACTTTTAATTTTTCCAGTAACAGAGGCGGTCCGACTGGGCGGACAAACTGGGAAACTGCCTTTGGCGCCAAATTTCAAGTGGCGCCAAATCTGGAACGTAAAAGGGATAAAAAAATGGTTCGATTGACATGAGATCATCGGCGAAAACGGCAAAAAATCTTCCTTTCATTTTGACGCCCCTCTTTAGTTTTTCGTACAGGAGATCAGCTCAAGCCTCTAGACCCTGGAGAGGTCCCAAAATCTGTTCCATGAACATCAGGTCATAGAATTTGGTGTTTCATTCACATTCCGACTATATACACGGGTCACCCGAACCCTAGGATCGTGTTGACTATATGTACGGTCCGGTCTACTCTGCTCCCTCCTCACCCCGCTTTCAAAACGGGCCTTCCCTGTCCCAATTTCTCTAGAATTATTTCCTCCCACACTCTCCTTTCCTCATTTCGTGGTTTTTTCTTTGATCCGAGAGGCTCGCTCTTCCTAACCGACTATTTTATTTCAGTTTTATGGTATAGTGGGCCGAAAAATATTAAACCGGGTGAAAATGTAACTTTCCCCTGGTCTACATCATTTCTCATCGGATTCTTACTTTGACGGAACGTTTGGCACACTGTGTTGAAAGCAAAACTGGTGAATGTCAAGCTTCATTTTTATTCTGAACAGCAAATTTAAATTGTGATAACGTTATACCTGTTGTGCTGTGATTTTCGTTAAAATATCTGAAAAAAAGAAACAATCAGGTACGTTTTAAAGCAAAAGAAAGGCACGGATAGCAGCAGAAAACGAAAAGCAATTGTCTATTTTGAAAGAAATAATAAAAATTAGAAAATATCGAATCCAATGAAGGTCTGTCAGTCGAATGCAGATCTTTAACTTCAGAAAACCTTAAGAACGACGATATAACGTATTGTTTGAACCAAGAACAAAAGTTCCTGTGAATTCAACACCACAGGTAATTTTGTTATTATCATTCTAGCACGTTATTTTAAAATATTCAGAATTAAATATCTATTTGAAATATATAAATTTTCAATATTGACAATACTAACATTGTCAATTGTACAAAAATTCTAAATATTAAAATCCAATATAAAAATTTTCAGTTATTTTTTTTAATTATATTTATATATTACTGAGCAGAAAGCTTAAAAGTGCGCAATGGGCTAATTTATATCAAAAGTTGTGTTGGTTTTGTTGGTACATTTTTTACAACTTCTATATGAGTATTCAAAAGAACTTAACTCATATGATTTTCGTAAACTAGATAAGCACTATTTAACAAGTTAACTCGTTTACCAGGACCAAGTGTGAGAGCATGCAAAGTTACAATTGCGTGAACCAGAGTCAGTAGAACATTTGAACGTGAAGTGACTGTGTGTGTTAGGGTGGATCGAAAATTTAAAGTGTAGATAAAATAATCGGCATAGAGTGCAAAAGTTGTCTTTTAAGTGTACTAGCATATATGCAAAATTTTTTTAACTTTAATATCTTCCGGTGCCCCAAAACGCTTAAATATTTGCAAAAAACGTTTTTTATGCAAATTTCGAATTAAAAATCTAAAATTAAAAATGTGTTAAAGAAACGATTTTACAAGGAGAAAAGTAGAGGAGATGGCGAAGGAATGATAAAAAAACCAACAAAAATTGGAAAATTATCGTACTGAAAAAATATCGTGTTTGTTCGATATTACATTTTGTAAGTGTACAAATTTCCATACAAGTAAATTTCAAAAATACATGAACATTCCACTTGCTGAGCGATTGTTAAAAAAGATCGAATATTAGAAAGGAAAATGGTTATTGGAGAAGTAGAAGTAATTGCTACTGGAAAAAAGAGAAAAGAAAAAATAGAAAACAGATGGAAGACAAAAGAATAAAACGTAAAATGGTTAACACTGATGCTGCTCATGCTCAGTCAATGGAGCTACTTGAGATCAACACTATGTTTTCGTCCTTGTATACAGATTCGGATGTAATCACCGTGGAATATCAATCATAAAATCGTTTATATTTCCTTATCTTAACAATGGAATGTGATCGATACGGAGTTTCAGAGAGAATAGCCACTTCATTTGCCAGTGCTGTTCTACAAGAAATTGGGATTGTACACGAAGGCGAGGCTTCGCATGTGGTAGATCGCAATAAAATTCGTAGACAGCGTAAAAAGCTTTAAAATGCAGTTGCAAAGTCTAAGTTAACAGTGTCTTGGTCTCTTTTAACCGGATAATATTTCGATGGGAGGAAAGACAACACAAAAGTGCTAATTAAGAAGGACACAAGGTACTACCCAAAGACCACGAAAGAGGAGCATTACACTCTTGTAAACAACCTACCTGTGTATATCGGACATGTTACTGCTACAACAGGAGGAGCTAAAGCCATAAAAGAAGCAATACTCAATTTTTGGAACACATAATATGCGATTAAATGGGATAACAGTAATTGGATGCGATGGAACAAATGTTAATACTGGACACAAGGGAGATATTATTCTCTTGATGGAACTGCCCTCAATAGACCATTACAGTGGTGAATTTGTTTGCCTCAAACAAATTAGTTACCCCTCCGTCATCTACAAAATTCTTTGGATGGTGCAACAACTGGTCCTAAAGAATTTTGTCGACCCCTTGGTAAAGCAATCAAAACCTACGAGGAGCTACCTGTAGCTCCTTTTTCTTCAATAAATGTGGAGAATATGCCACATAATAGAGATAGAATGGTGATCAGCAATATCTATATGATATTAGCCTACCGATATCACGCGGTGAATGTTAATCTGACCTGGCATTAAGAAAGCTGGTCCAGTTGTTCACTCAAGGTGGCTAACAATTTCAGGTAGAATTTTAAGCTTGTATGTGGTCACAGAAAAACCATCTGACAATCTTATTATTCTTGCAACATATATTATGAAGTATGCAAACTGTATGGTTCCATGTCAAGACAAAGCCCTCCATAACAGAAGGAGCGCTGCATATTTGGAGACTTATTTCTTTTTTTAGATATTTGGAACCCAATTTAAGAAATATAGTACACACTTTTATTCAACGAAATAGCTTCTTTTGTCATCCAGAAAATTTGCTATTGTCAATTCTCACAGATAACAGAGAGAATATAAGGTCTTTAGCACTACGAAAACTAATTTGTACTAGAAATGAAAACAGAGGATCATCAGAATAAGAATTTTTCAAGTATCAAAAATAGACTTTAAAGCAAAGGATTTTTTTTGGCACTTATTAACTGGAAACGAGTTGGACATGTGAACCACCTCTTTTGATGAATGTGCCATTTAAATAAATAGAGGACATGGTAAAAGTTAGACGGAGGAATGGTCAAAATGTCCACGCCATACCCAAGCTGTAGAAAGGTGTTTTCTCATAGTGTTTGAAGCGTCGGAAAGTATATATGGAGAAGAGAAGAGACACGGCTTCATATTGAATAGGACACAATCAATAATTCTTATCAAGCATTATAATACCAAAAAGGACTACATCTTTTAGAAATATGTAAATCTTCAAATAAATAGAATTAAAAAATCTATGATTAAGTTCACTTTTTTATAAGTTTTGTGATTTATTGCTTTGACTATTAAATTTATAATTCATGTATTATTATAAAATTATAATTATGTATAAGTTTACACTTTAATACTTGAATAATCTGCCAATTTTTCAAATATTTTTCATTAATTCACATTTTTTAATAGGTATTTGTAAAAATGTCAATTTTTAACTTTTTGGGGGGCTTTCGAGGCACCAAAAGATATGAATGAACTTTAATAATAATAAAAAAACGCAAACTAATATACCCAAAACAAAACTTTCTTACCCGGCGCTAAAGGAAATTTTGAAAATATTTTTTTTATAAATTTCCCCTAAAAAATGTCATTTTTAACTATTTCTGGGGCACTTGGGGCACTCGAAGATAAGAATGGATTTCAATAAAAAAAATATATGTAAACTAATATACATAAGACACAACCTTCCACCCACGCCAAAAATAATTTCAAAACAAAACAAAAAATTGTAAATTTTCATAAAAAAATTCAATTTTTAACTATTTTTGAGGCGCTTGGGGCACCTAAAGATATTAAAAAATTATATAAGCTAATATAATTAAGACAACTTTCCGTCCCATGCCAAAAAGAATTTCAAAAAAAAATTTTTTTCTATACTTCGATCCAACCTAGTGTAAAGAATCTAGCAATAAACAAGACGCCAAAACAAGTTTGCAAACCGAAAATACAAACAACAGTACTGAGAGTGATAAGGTTTGTTAGAGTTTAAGAGACTGGCCCCGTGGTCGAAGCGAGAGGTTTGTCCCCACGCTGTCCTTCGCCGAAGTTCCCCTCTCGAGAAATCGGCGACATCGATTCTGCATTCCGTATTAAGTAGACCACTCATAAAGTTTTTTCTCTTTCGCGAAACAGTGACTACAAGTCTGTGATTTTTTCAGAAAGTGTGTGCTCAATAGTGCAAGATAAAATAGAATGTGTGTTCCACTTAGCCATGTCTGGCTAAATTTCACCGCCCAGGGTCAGTTTTTCCCTGTTGCTATGACCTTTTAATGTGTTTTGTGCCGTTGAGCAAATTTTAAATCATTGCAACGTTCTCACCTTCCATATAATTTTAAGTTTTACGTACATCGAAATAAACGTGCTGAACTCACTCTTTCCCCATTTTTCAGGCTCCTTCCACCCCCTTCTAATATATATTTAAATAATCTGCCTACATGTTTAGCGAAACGCTTGGAGCAATGCAAACTTCTAATATTTAATTCATGTCATATGGTTGCTCTTATAAATCTTTTGCTAAAAATTGCCCCTCAAATCCTCGTTTTGGCTTTTTCAATGACCGAATTATCACGTTAATATCCTCTTACAACGTTTCTTCGTAATAATTCTTTATTATGATTCTTATAGCATTTATTTTCAAGCGTTTAGCACTCGAATTCTGTTATTCTCGTTGCAATCGCTTTCTTGGCGATCTCTAGCTCCGCTTTTATAATATTACTAAAACACCTCACTAACATAGCCCTTTTCGGCTTTCTTTATACTGCAATCAACAGGTTCAGCGCTTTTCATCCTCCGAACTTGCGTTGGAGAGTTGGAATTCCTAGTTATTCCCTATTTTTCTATTAAAAAGATAACTTTTGCTTTTTGAGTTTTCACTGCTATAAAGTCTGTTTTTAACTTTTAGTGTTCACTTTTAGAGAGTTAGCGTCAGTTGTTAACTTTTCACCGTGTGACTTGTGTGTGGATGCGTGTTTATATGTATGTATATATATTCATATATATATGAATGTATGTATATGCATATGTGTGTATGAGCATGTATATATATTGAGTGTGTGTTCTTGCATTTTGTATGTAGTATGTTTTTGTATATATCTTTTTATTTTTGCGTACGTATATTCTGAGTATTTATGTGTTTTTTTCATTTTTTCTCTCTCCAACTCAACCCATGGATGAGAAATGCTGATTCTGCTTTTATTTTTATTTTGTGGGTACTTTCTTTTATATAGAGCTGATGATTTTTACCTTTTCTCAAATTTAAGCTCTGGAGACATTTTGCTTCATATCTAACATCTCCAGACTCTCACAATTTCTCTTCTTTTCAGTAGTACTGACAAATTTTCATTGAATTGTGTCATCTCAAATGTTAAGTGGGCTCACTTTAAATTCTCCAGCGTTTGAACTTCTTGTGCAGTCTTAAGCCACAGACATGTCATAATTGCGTTTTTAATGGACTTTAAAAAGTTTTTTGCATCATTTTGTTTCTTTTTTCTTTCTTTTTTTCAAAACTTGGGTTCACTTGTCCACATTTCCTACGGCTGATTTGCCCAAATTTTCTACCCAGCTTAGTCTGTATAGTATTTCTTGCCTTCCCCTGCTTGAACTTTTCTTTCGAAGGGCTTTTGTTGTTTAATGCTTCAAATCTTGCAATCTTTGTATATTTTTCTAGGGGGCCTTTTGATATTTTTCGCCGATTTTCGGCTACTCTCTCCCATGTCTTCTTACCTCTTCGTCCAGAAGATGGACCTGCCTCTTCTAGTTTCAGTGCTTTAAGCCACTCTGCACGAGTATTAAACCCTCCGAATTCCCATTCCTCCCTGCCAAAGAACTACATTCTTCGTCCCTGCCCATCATTTCTACGGCGAAGGCGGGGTCCTCGAAATGGTTTTATTGCCATATCCCCTAGGGTCACTCTTTTGGTTTTGGTGTTTTCTCTCTCTTCCTTCTCTCTGGGTCTCCCCCTCCCGTCCCCCCGGTTGAAAGCAATATGAGAATATTTGGATGATTTTCGGGTAGCAGCCGTGTGCCGCTTGGGGAGAGAGACACATGCATTTTTCGCTTTTTCTTTTCTTTGCATAAACATTCCTCGAAACATGTTTTGTTGAATCTCATTTCTTCTACCCGATGTAAGAGGAAGTGGAGAGAAAATGGTTTTGCTGTTTGTATTTTACGCGCTTTGCTGAACTCCATTGGTTTTGGCATTTCTTAACAATTTTGTTGCACATTCACACTTTTAATTCTGTATCATCGAATGTATAAGGTTTCCTTTTAGTTTAAATTGATTTTTCCTGCCAACTAGCTTTGTTAATTGTAGTTTTATAGTTTTTAATTCTTTTTCTAAATGTTGCATTTTAGGAGAAATAATTGTTTTCACTAAATTCTTTTTCACAGAGTTTTTCTTAGTTAAAAGCATGATAGATATCTTTAGGAGTAAAGAAGGTTATTAAATAATTAATTAAAAAAATAATAATGATTTTTTCTTTCAAAATTTTAGGAATTCTAGGACAATTCAGTTGTCTTTTATTGCTTTTTTGAGTCAGTGTAAGATTTATAGCTAATTGTTTTGTTCTGATGCTATTTTCTGAGTCTAAATAAACCGTATTCTAGTCATATTAATCCTCAGTTTTCTATTTTGGAAGCAAAATTTCAACATTTACATTTATATTTCTTTTTTCTTCTTCTGATTTCACTTCTTTTCATTAATCTCAAATTGATTTCTCAAAATCCCTTTCACAGAGCTTTATTAACAAAAAGTCCTATGGTTCATTGAAGAAATTGTCACTTTTTGTAAATTAGGTTTTTGTTTCATTTATACGCTGTGTCTTGAGTAAGCTTTCATTTTTTTCAGCTAAACAGTTTTTTAAATTATAATTTGCTTCTAAGGAATCTTATTCGACCTCCACAGTAACCCTTTGTACTTTTTCTTTTAAACTATAAGAATTTTTGCTATATTTTTGTCTTTGGGTTAAGGGTGCTTTGAATAATTAAATATTAATATAAAAAAGTTAGAAATAAGTTCTCTTGACAATTTAGAACTCTTCATTTGCATCCATCCTGTTCCCTTAATTAATTTTTAAAAAAAACTGTATCTCCTTAATATAAAAAAAATAGGTTCTCCACATTTGCATGTTACCCACACACCCTTTTTCTCCTTAATTCAAAATTCCAGTTTCTCATCCATGAGCCCTACCTTAGAACAGCTGCTTTTTCTGCCAATCCACATCACTCTCTCCTGTGAATTCTCTGCCTCATATTTCTAACCAAGATTGTGTTTTGTAGTTGTTTTGGTATCATTGCTTGCACGGCACTGAGAACACCAGGTCAGGCAACTGGGGAATAACTGCCCTGTATCCTGCCTTGTATAAGTCTTTTTCTTCCAATAAGTGCATTTTTAGCTAGATAGTACTTTTTAGTGCCATCATGACTCATGATTTAAAAATCCATGAGAACGATTCCCTCACTTCGATAGAAGTTCCAGATCGTTCCAAGACTCTGGAAGTTACAAGCAGCTCCAGTACAGGGAGAAAAAGAAACAATTCTTCCTCATCCACCATCTCGTCAGCTTCAGACAAAACAGACCCCCTTTGCCGCCACTCACAATGATAACACATCTTTCATAAAACTTCTGAAAAGCCTCAGAATTATAGTTAATATCCAGACGGTCCCAAAGAAATCCTCTTCTATTCCCAAGCCTCACCTTCCCGTATCATTGCAGCAAGACGCAAACTCAATCCTGGACAAACTGGAGACCAAGGCAAAACATTTGTAATCAAACAACAAACAAACCAATCCATCACCGAAATCCAGATCTTTGGGACAGCAAACAGAAACGACATTAAGCACCTCATCCAACTCACCAGCATCACAGCAAATCACCCAGCACCTCCCTCGCTGCAAAGAAAATCCCCAAATCCATCCACCACATATGCAGAAGTCACCAAGAAACATCAAGCAAGCAAAAAACCCACGACCTTGCTTCTATACCCAATGAAATCAGCGGAAAAAGAAGAAGTCCTCGAGATTCTGAAAAGAGAAATAGCAAGGCCTTCAACCAAGATTAAATATGTTCAGAAAATCAAAAACAAGGGTGTGGCGGTGCGGCTGGAAAGAGACCAGGAGGTTGAGGAGCTTATTCAAACTATTAACAGTAAAGAAACGCTCAAGTCCACAATAGAAACTAAAAAACCTGGGAAAAGGCACCCCAGCATTATAATTTACAATCTGCCTGATGAAACAATTGAAGACGAAGTTCAGGAGGCCCTAGCGATTAACGCAGACATTAAGGAAAGGCTGAATATTAGGTTCAAGCTCTCAGGCCGGCAACCAGGTACAGCCCACTGGATTCTCGAAACCCCAAGTGAGAGCTTCTATAAGCTGAAAAGGTTAGGAAAGCTCCCAATCCACTGGACTATGCACCAGGTTCGGGAATTCTTCCACATAAAGAGATGTAACAAGTGTCAAGGCTTCCGACATCTGGCAAAAGACTGCCCTTCCAATAGGCCTTCTTGCGGAAGCTGTGCTGGTCACCATCCCACTACAAAGTGCAGATCATCTCAGGTGGTCTGCATCAATTGTGCTATGCACAACCAATTCCACGGAACAAGGTTTCCTGCCTATCACCACACATCTGACAGCGGCTGCTCCTGCTACTTGGGAGAGGTAGCCCTCTACAAAGAGACTAGAGACTATTAATGGATTATGCTCAAAATTTTTATCTTCAACCCACTTCCATACAATCCAATAGCAAAAAAAAATCAAACTAGCCACAACATTCATCAGTTCAGACTACAAAAGAATTCAAACTTTCCATGGTCAACGTTCAGCACAACCACAACGGCAATAGATATAATACAAATAAATCTAACTAAAAGTAAAGTGGCAACAGCTCACCTAGAAAAACTAGCATCGGAGATCAATATAAATCACTTCCTTGTGAAAGAACCTTATGTAAAGGAAGGTAAAATCGCTGGTGTCCCAAGAAAATGGCACCAGTGGCTCTCAAGTAACAACAAAGCTGCCATCTACAAATAACCCAATTTTCATCTGCTCCACAACTAACTTAACAGCAATTAAAATACAAACAATTACAGGCCCTGTCAATCTGATTTCGGCCTACTCCTCCCCATATGCAGAGCTGCAGGACACTGCCCAAGATCTAGCAAATCTTTTAACAAAAATTGGTCAAGAGCAAGCACTTATCGCGGCAGACATGAATGCTCCAAGCACACTGTGGGGTTATTGGAACAATAGCCCAGAGGAAACATTATGGAAGACCTCATCTCTGGCCTCAACCTTCAGATGTTAAACGAGAAAAACTCAGAGGCAACCTTCCAGCGTTGGAATGCAAAGGGATGGCCCGACATAACGCTGATCAAAGGAATCCAACTGGCTTGAACTGCATCTTGGAAAGTCAGGGATGAACTTAGTTCGAGTGACCATAAATATATTCATACTCAATTGGGAATCAGTATACAAAACCACACGTACACCAGATTCAAAACCGCATACGGAGGCCACCGAAAATTCTCGATGCACTTCAGGAAAGAAATTCCCCAGATCCAACAACAATTACTAGATTGCAACACAAGGGAGCAGCTGGATGAGACAACCAGCTCCCTTCAAAGAGCGATCTTTCGCTGCTGCCAGAAATCCTACAAACTGAAAAAGTCAAACAATCTACAAAGGTCACCTGGTGGACACAAGAGCTAGACATTAAAAAGAAAGAGATGTGAGGGGTTCAAAAGAGGGCCAATAACACCACAGGCACGGAACAAACAAGATATCAACTCCTCTTCAGCCGAAAGCAAGCTCTCTACACGAAACTGTTCCTCAGAGCCAAACGAACATCCCTGAAAAATTTCTGCACGCAGACGAAAAATCCATACGGAATCCCATATAAAGCCATAGTCAAAGACAATCTCCCCCATCAGAACTTTTCAAGATTATGGACCAGCCGGAAGAAGGGGACTCCCAGTCCTTCGCAAATAGAATTCTTCAAGAGCTCTACCCACAAATCCCTATCCCCTTCGAACACCAGCCTCAGAACCAAACAGCCAGAGAAGAAGCCTTTAACAAAAGCGAAATAGCCCGCATCATGCAAAAAGTTCCAATTAAAAAAGCACCTGGTTATGACGGAATAGACTTTATTGTACTCAAAACCATCTTCAGAGCAGACCCAGATATTCTCATCACATTTTACAACAAATGTCTGTCACTCCAATGCTTCCCTAACCCACTGAAAACTGGAGTTATAGTCATTTTCTTTAAAAAAGGGAAAAACAAATAGGACATTAAATCCTACCGCCTAGTCACCCTCCTTCCAACTTTGGTCAAAATACTGGAGAAATTGCTTTTGGAACGACTCAACCACCACCTCAGAAGAAATAACCTTCAGCATCCTAACCAGTACGGCCTCAGAACCAATAGATCTACTGAAGAAGCAATTCTTGACCTCCTCGATAAGAAAAATTCAGCGAAGAACAGCAACCAACGTGCCCTGGTGATCTCCTTGGACAACAAAGGGGTATTTGACCACTTGCAATACACCTCGATTAAAAGCAGCCTCGACAACCTTAAGTACCATAGCAACACCCTCGAGACCCTTACAGATATTCTTTCCAATAGGAAAGTTGCAATAAACACCTCACAAGGCCCAGAAACATGGAATCAGCAACAAGGTTGCCCCCAAAGCTCCTGCACATTACCTGCTTTCTGGAACATGGTGGCCGACGAAGTGCTCCAGCAAGACTGGCCCCAAGGGGTGCACCTGCAGGCATTTGCAGATATATCGTCATTTTGGTGAATGCCGGGTCAAAACAGGAAGTCAAAAATCTGGCCAATAAAGCATTACAAACCTTCAAGACATGGACCGACCAGCACAAACTTGAAATTTCACTGGACAAAACTTATTATCTCCATATAAACAAAAATATATCAGGACCAATATGGTACTCAGGAATTAAATGGAGACAAAACAACATAAAAAGAGCATCAGTAATAAAATATTTGGGAGTATTAATTGATGATAAGCTTAACTTCGCGGCTCACCTATCAGCAATAAAGAACAAGTCCTTAATCCTTCACAAAGGGCTCAAGAATATAGCCGGAACAAGCTGGGGACTCAGTAGAAACATCAGAAGACAGCTGTATCTAACGGTGATGGAAAAGGTAATTCTCTATGCCTCAGCAGCATGGGCCCACAACATCACTTCCAGACAAGAGAAACTCCTGTCTTCTATCCAAAGAAAGTTTCTGTTTAATATCACAGGGGCGTACAACACCACCCCAACGGCGGCTCTCCAGGTCATAGAAAGTCTAATACCTCTTCACATTAAAGCCAAAATGCAATAAACACTGGTAAGGGTATGCCGCCTGGGTAGAAATTGCGATTACGAAGGTATCCATTTTGACGATGAAAGCTATGAGCAGACATCACCACCATCAACAATACACCCAGCACTTTTTAGCCTGGAAGATAGAATCACACATGGAGGACAAGTTCCTTCCAATAGAACGCCAATTAAAGTGTGCACAGATGGCTCAAAGATAAACGCTCAAACGGGCAGTGCTTTCTGTGTCATTGAAAATGAAGCCATCACTAAAACCTGGAAGGCCAAGCTGAGCCCAGCCAATACTGTGTTCCAAGCAGAAATACTAGCCCTCAAAGCAGCCATCGAGTGCGCCAACACTGCAAACGAAGATGTCAACATCTAGAGCGGCAACGAGTCTAGCCTCCAAGCTCTTAAATCCTTTAAAGTAAAAAGCAAAATCATTCAAGAGGCACAAACGACCCCTCTGGAAAATGCCAGAATCAGGTTCGGCTGGGTTAAAGAACACATAGGCATAAAAGGCAATGAAATATCAGATACCTTTGCGAAGGAGGCAACCACGGATGGACTACCAGCCAGTCTTCCTTCCAAAATATTTACCTAAAAACCAACGATTACAGCTCTCCCTCTCTCTTTGACAAGGTGAGTGGGAAAATAGTGAGACTGGCAGATCGGTTTACAGCATTTTTCCGAAAATATCAAACAAACAGCTACACTATTCCAGAGAATACATCCAATTCGCCACTAGGCATGGCCCCTTCCCCACCTACTTCAAGAGATTCGGTCTTCATTCTATAGACTACTGCGGATGTGGGGAAGAAGGAAATCCCCTATACTACGCAACGAGATGCCCACTTGCTTTATTATATCACCACAAGAAACAAAGCACACAATTCAGAGGCCATTGGTGGAAGAGCGCCCTATCCAGCAAACTCTCAAGACGAAATGTAGATAATTTAATCACATTGATAGCGACTAACGAAGACCTAATTAAAAGTCAAAATACAACACCGTCACATACTCCTGTCTAGAAATAGATACTTCCAAAGATTCTCCTCCTAGAACCAGAAGTCCGAAGAATTCCCAGTTCAGCAGCAGAGCACACTAGCTTAAAAACACCAACCAGCCACCACCAATTCTTCCGTAATTCATTCGAAAAATTCACCCTTCACATCACTTCCAACCCTTGAGCAACAATTCCAGCGATCCCTCAGTATAAATATCAAGACAGAAAAAAAAAAACAGTTCCACGATATTTAGGATGGTTGGGACAATTTTCATTAATATATAGCAGGTGTAATACGTTTCTCAATTCTTCTTTTTTGTCGCATCGAACACCATATCAGCCCCGAATCATGGAGCTGCAACTGCATGAAAAAATGTAACTAAATGAAACATTCAACCTTTTCAGTGCACTGAAAATTGATAACTCCCCTTGTAAATTTCTTATAATACTCGGATTGTGATCCTCAATGTGTTTTTATTTTATTCTTCTTTGTTCATGTATAATTATGTTCCCTTTCAAGTGCATTTATATCCTAATGTTGTACTTTCTTTTTGCTTTTGCTTTTCAATAAAGTTTCACACATACTCATCCAACCGACAGAGCGCCGTTTAGGCGCCGAGTTCGGGGGTATGCTGTGGTGTTATGTTAGATTTTAACATAAGCATTACACTTGAAATAATATTCAAACTGTTTTTTGAAAAATCAAATTTGTACGTATAAAGTTCCCACACATTTTTTACAATCCTCAGAAAATGCTAAACAGTAGAGGAAAACTCCTAAAATTACAAACTATTTTCACAGAATTTTTTTTCTTGATAAGTTTGTGATTTAAAAAAAATTGTAACACGGCTGAAAAAAAGGAACAAATCAAGGTTTCACATCGATAAGCAAGGTACATAGTCAGGGCCTTATTACCAAATAGGCAACTGCCTATGGGCCCTGCATCTTTGCGAAAGCCCCCGATATTACTATTTTTTAAAATTATTTTCAGGGCTTCCATTTGATTTACAAGAAGTGTGTTCTAGAACTTACTGAATTTAAAATCCAGTGTCCTTTAAATCCAGAACATTATTCATTTGTAATGTTTTTGAATTTATTAGCAGATCAATGGGTAATATTTCAACAGTCCTGGAAAACTTTGTATTAGAATATTTAAATTGTGTTACAAATTTTGAAATTTTTTAACCATTTTATTTAAAATTTCAGTTTGTTATATTATTTGTTGCTCAAAACCTGCTTATTCAGATATTAAATTTAGATCAATAAAGTTATCTGGTTTTGAAAGTTGGGGTGGGATGCCCAAAAACTTAATTTCCTATACTGCTCTCCTAAGCGTAAAAGGCGTATCTCACTTTTTTAAAATTTTCAGATTTTTCCTACCTAGTAATGTTTGTGAGTTTCCCGACGTTATTCCTAAGCGACCAGGCCGTATCTTATTAAAAATAGTAGGAAACCACTGAAGAATTATGCGTTTCTTATAAAACTAACGCAGTGGGTTTTTCTGATTCTACCAGTAACTACTGGCGAGAGAAGCTTTTCGAAACTGAAACTGATTAAAACATATCTGCGATATAGTATGTCGCAGGAGCGGAGCGACTAGTTGCTTTGGCAACCATATTAATTGAACGGGACCTTCTGTAGAACATTGATATTGAGAATATTATGAAAGATTTTTCAGATAAAAAGGCAAGAAAAAGTGAGCATGTGAAGAGACTTTATAATACTGTGTAAAAACTCATATTTTTTTGTTTAATTTGTTCATTACATTATTTTAGTTTCTGTAACACTTCCTTATATTCTTAAATATTTCTGAAATTAAAAATTTCTGACCATAACATTATTAAGCCATATTTGTAGCTAAAACATGCATTTATAAGCAAACTTTTGTTGTATAATTAAAATACAGAGAATATAGAATTAAAAAAAATTACGTTGGTTTGGGGCGCCAAATTGTTGTTTTACCCGGTTGGTAAAATTACTTCGTGCCGCCTCTGTCCAGTAACATCCTTTTTAAGTGTATATACCCACTTATTCCCCAACACATTCTAATTTTTCGGTCTAGGGACAATCTCATAAACATCTCAGGTTTTAAAATTTCAATCTCTTCTTTCGTCGCACTACACCAATTTTCCCTTTCGGGTGCATTTTGAGATTCCTTAAAATTATTAGGGATTTTAATATCTACCAAATGAGCTTCACTATCTGATATATCCTCAACATCTGTTGAAAATTCATCCGATTGAGTTCCAATTGCATTTGGTTCATTATCATTTAAAATTAATTTGGGTGAAAAGTCAAACCTATCTGGGTTATAGTCAATACCCTTACTTTCACAGCATTTCTTAACTTCATTCTTACTTCTTGATCTTACTTTTGCCTCAGGATAATAATAAACATCTAATCTTCCTTTAGTTTTGCCTTTCTGCCTAGTTACACAAATTCGTTTCCAATCGCATTCAGTTTTGTCTGAAGGTTTAGGTATTGGAGATTCATTACTTGAAAACTCAAAATCTGAAAAAGAATCAATCATCCTAAATTTGTTATCTTTCATTTGAACATTAGAATTGACTCCCAATATGGATTCATTAAACTTTACGTGTTTAGTTTCAATTACTTCTCCACTTTGGAGAAAGAAAATTTTATATCCTAGAGTATTTAGTGCATGGCCTATCATTATACCTTTCTGAGCATTAGTCTCTAATTTATTTCTATAACGTTTCGGGATGAAAATATAAGCTACACAACCTATCCTTTTAAAATGTCTAACAGAAAATTTCTTATCACTCCCAACATTTAACGGAGCTTTTCCTTTCAAAGCTTTATGGGGAAATCTATTTCTAAGATAATTTTGAGTATTTACAAATTCAGCCCATAAATTCTTGGGAAGTTTACTTTCCTGTAAAAGGGCTCTCATCCTTCTTATTATTGTTCATTACTGTTCCTCCTCTTAAGATTTCATTAGAACAGAATTCAAAAACCGCAATACAAAAAATACATTTCAATTCACCTAGCATAATTCAATGATTAATTTAAACTACGATAAAAAACACACACGAACAACTCTCATATTAATAACACTTATATCAATGAACTAATTTATTAAGAAAAATCAATTAATAAAAAGTTAAAATTATGTTAAAAGAAATTTGTAAATTTTAAAGTTCCAAAGGATATAACAACTGTACTGGTCGCTTTAAAGTCCCATCTGAAGTCTTCAGTAAGCAGGGAAAACCTGAATCACCCGTCCAAGCCTCCACAAAAGTTTACTCTTATTGTCACCCTCGATGAGAATGGCATCATCAATTGCTATATTCCGTTGTGGATTGGGATTCTTTAGTGCATGAGCATTTCATAGATCCATTATATATTGTTTCTTCCACTTAGACCAAAGTTGTTTTACCAACAAATCTTGATACTTTTTCCTTTTGATTAGAGACGGTCTACTTGAACCAGCGGCAATAATTTCCCTAAAGTTTATCGGCAAAGTTGAGTCCGATCTAGCGAAATTTAAGAACTGTACCGGCTGCAAAGGCAACGGTTCTCGCAGATCATTGTAAACATAGGTCAAAGGACGAGAATTCAATACAGCCTCCACTTCCGTCAGAATTGTAGATAATTCCTCGAAAAACAATAAGGCCCTACCGAGGACTTTCTTCAAACATTCCTTTACGGATTTTACCAGTCTCTCGTAGAAGCCTCCCCACCAAGCGCCATGTTCAACTATGAATTTCCATGTAATCTTTTGATTACAAATAAAATCATGAAAATTATCATGCAATAATATCTTAGAAATTTCCTCGAGTTCCCTATTACTCTTCTTAAATGTCTTGGCATTGTCTGAATACATTATCCGGCAATTTCCCCTTCTGGAAATGAACCGTTTTATCCAAGCAGTCACTCTGTATAATCTTCTTTGACTACTGTAATTCTGCAACACAAGAAGTTTTTCTGAATTTACGGTGCATCCAAATTGGATAACATTACTTACCGTCTTTCGATATTCCAATTAGATTCCATAGAGACCCTTCAAAATTGAATTATTTTGCATTGACAGTGTTCGGAAGTTAATTCAAGCCATTCTGGGCCTTGGAACCAGACAGGATTATCTCTTAATTCGAATACACTTGTTCCTCACGAAGCTATGTCTGAGGGATTTAATTTTCCAGGACAAAAATACCAATCCTCTGCCGATGTTAATTTAACTATTTCCTCAACTCGATTTTTTATAAATGGCTTAAATTTATTAGCCGTACCCTTGATCCAAAAGAGAGTAATTTGCGAATCAGTCCAAAAACGGCATACAAGATTCAAATTCAATGCTTTGATTATACGATAGCTTAGCCTAGCTGATAAAAGCGCACCCATTAACTCTAATCTAGGTAAAGTCAATTTCTTTAATGGGGCAACTCTAGTTTTAGATGCAACAAAAACGGTTCGAATTCTTTCGTCGTTGAAAAGTATACGCAAGTATGCTACCGTCGCATACGCCTTCTGACTTGCATCCGAAAAACAGTGCAACTCGATCTTTGTTATTCCCACATTGAACATATTAGAGAAAAGATATCGTGGAATTCTAAGCTCACCCAACCCAGGAACTTCATTGCACCATCTATTCCAGGCTAAACTTAAGCATTCTGGTAGATCATCCTCCCAATCAAGGGAGAGTTTCCAGATTTCTTGCATCAGAAGCTTAACCCTCAACACAAATGGGCCCAAGAAACCAACAGGATCAAATATTCGACCAATAGCCTGTAGAAGACAACGCTTCGAATTAACCCGACCATACAGAAATGTCACTAAATTTTGCACATCAAAATAGAGCGAGTCCTCTCTTTTGTTCCATGATACCCCTAACACCTTAAAAGGAAGACCTGAAGGCTCAACAACCTGCGAAGAATCCCCTGAAACCATATCCTCCTTTACCCAAAGTTTCCGCAATTCCTCACTATTGGTTTGCCACTTGTGCAGTGTCATACCTGCCTCTCTAAATATATGCATACACTCTGTGGATGTACGGTAAGCATCTTCGGTATTTTGGTGCCCTCCAATGATGTCGTCAACATAAATGCAATTGTTTAAGAACTCACTAGTCTCAGGATAGATGCCCTGATATTTCCTCAAGTGATGTTTGACGGTAGCAGCTAACATAAAAGGGCTGCTGCTAACCCCAAACAACACTCGAGTAAACCTATAAA
Source organism: Araneus ventricosus (assembly GCA_013235015.1). Lineage (NCBI taxonomy): Eukaryota > Metazoa > Arthropoda > Arachnida > Araneae > Araneidae > Araneus > Araneus ventricosus. The sequence goes on from BGPR01002899.1 coordinate 109,631, forward strand.
TATGAGGCGATTTGGACCCATCAGTAGGATCGTCAGTGAACAGAAATCGTGAAACGTCCCTATCCCTTTCATCAACCTCTATTTGTAGAAATGCCTGTTTTATATCGGCTGTAAAGGTTATCGGGTAAAGTCTGAATCTCAATAGAAGATCAAAAATATGCGGATACAAATTGGGTCCGATGTGTAAACTATCATTAAGTGAAGCTTCACCCACATCATGAGAAGATGCATCGAATACCACGCGAAATTTGCTTGAGGATCGATCATTACGAACCACTTCTCTGTGTGGCAAATAGAAAGTAATCTGTTCTGTATCGCAGGTGTTTGGTACTAACTCGATAATTTTCTGTTGCAAGTAATCATGCAAAATAGCCTGGTATGATTTGTATAGTTCCGGATTTTTGACAAACCGTCTTCTAAGCCTCTCAAATCTTCGTTCCGCAACCTTTTTATTATCGCTTAAAATATATTTCCTATCTGATTTCCACGGTAATCTTACCCTATAACGTGAATTTTCATATTCAGTCTCCGATTCGAACCTTTGTAGCACACTGTCATTAGTAGGGTCGGAAAATTCATTTTCGACTATGCCCAAGCTCTCTAGCTCCCAAAACTTCTTGATTAGACCAGATATTAAATCCTCCTCAATAATTATATTTAAAGATACAGAAACGTCACGAACATCACTATCTCTCCCGATTAAGCACCACCCGAAAATTATTTCGGTAGCCACTAGTTGTCCTTTCAAGCGCTTTATTCCTCCCAGTACAATATTAAGATAATAATCTGCAGCAACCAAAACAGCAACTTTCCCTTTAGAACACGAATCGGCAAGATGGAAACCCTCCAGATATTTTTGTACAATTTCTGCTTTTAAATTAGAAGGTGGTAAATCGGAACCCGAAATCTGCTCCGTTACGAGAGCCTCTATTTTCACACTGAAATCCGATTTTTCCCGATTTTCCAATACTATCCTAACCACATCAAAAGTCTTCTTAATAGGACTCTTATTTCCAAATGTAAAAACCGATAGACTTTCCCTTCGGATCACAGGCAGTTTTAATTTACACGCGATATCCTTGTGCACAAACGAACGCATACTACCATTATCCAACAGCAATCTGGCTCGCGTAACCTTTGTGTCATTTCTAATTTTCACATCGCAGGTTTGTAGCAACACGCATTGAGGTTTTCTTTCGGAAATGGTAGACAAAACCTGAGATTCTGCAACCGCCCCACCTACTTCCGATTTATTCTCAAGCGAATCCATATGTGACACATTAGCCCTATTCTCCACCTTAAAGCATATAGCTTGGTTATGCTGACCCCTGAATCTGTTACAAGGTCTCCTTCTGATGCACTGTCTACTTGTATGTTTACCAAGACAAAAAAGCATAGACCCTTTCTACGCAATACCTCCTTCCTCTCGTAGACACTTCCCACTCTACATGAATACGATTTATGATCTCCACTACAAAATAAACAATGATACACCCTATCCTCTCCTTTCGAAGTAGCGGTAGCCATTAGACCATGAGCCGTAGAGTTCCACTTCATGGTATTACGATGCATAGGGGGTTGTTGTAAATTAAACCGTGATTTAGAACCCGAAATAGAAAACAAGGCATTCCTTTCTCGGCATTCCAATTCTGTCCTGATAAATTCTAACAGTTTTTCCGATGTTATTATTGGCAGAATAATCACTGTTTCTTCGATTAAATTCCAATGTAATTTCGGGGGGCAAATTTTTCAAAAGTACAGAGATTGACATTGGACTATAAGCTTCGGATTTCACATCTAGGGATTTTAAGCTGCGAACCTGAATTTCCAAGGTATCATATAAATGTCTAAGTTTGACTATATCATCAGATCTATGCACAGGGGCGAGATTCAGCAATTTATTCATATGAGCGTGTATGATTATATCACGGCGACCGAATCTATTTTTCAGAATTTCTATAACTGAATCATAATTTTCATCAGAAATTGAAAATCCCTCATTTGCGCTCAAAGCATTTGCGGATAAATACGATCTTAAGTAGTTAAATTTCTCAACTTTAGACAGAGAAGTGTTATCGTGAATAGCGACTCTAAAGGAATTCCAAAAGCTATTCCAATATAGACTATCGACATTGAATTTAGGAATAGTCAATTTAGGCAAGCGGACAACTTGCTTATTATCATTCATAGATTCACTACTACCTGTCAATTCATTCAGTTTTCTTTCAGCCCTGAATTGCCAGGCATTTATCCTTTCGGCATAATCCTGCGACGCCTCAAATTCCGCTTCAAATGAGTCCGAGTCTAACAACTCTTCAATTTGTAAATCCAATTTACTCAACTCTTCCGCTTTAACAGTTAATAACTTTAAACTCTCTTCCAATGAACATTTATTAACATTAGTGTTCTTTATTTCATTTTCAATCCTAGTAAACAGCTTGGAAACCGCAGTTCTTAGAACTTTCCGTTTCGATTTTAAGTCCTCCATTCTTCAAATTATAATAAAAATATCTATCCTACCTTGAGCAGTCCTTTCACTTGCAGGGTCTTAACTAAATATGGGCCCGAGACCAAAGTAGATCCAAGATGCAATTAGAATCACTGGGAGACCAAGCAATCGCAATTTCATTCCCGCCGATGCACCATGTCGCGGAAGGTGAGGACAGATACTATCTCCAAGAAGATGATGGAGCCTCCAAAGTAACAAACATGCCCTTTATTTACAACACACTAAAAACCAATATTCACTCGACATACATGCTAGTTACAGACAAGCCCAATTACTGAATCCATTGATGATTAAGGCGAGATCCGTGGCGAAAGAGCTGGCGTGAGCAGGTGCGAGTGAGCAAACAAGCAAGAATGACGAAGCTCATGGTGCCGGGAAGCATCCAAATACACGCAACACCGCCACCGACGCCACCCGGCACAGCAGGAGCGCCATCTACAATAACAAATACTTTCCACACCTCATATTATATAGCTCAACAACACTATTCATCTCTGGTGAGTAAGTGTTAGTACGCTCAATTTTAATACCTTCGTCTATCAGATACTGTTCAAAATAATCTGCACTAACTTCTGTGCCATTATCTGATTTAACCCTTTTGATTTTTCTATTAGTTAATCTTTCTATTGCTTGTTTATATGCCTTAAAACACTCAAAAGCTTCATTTTTGCGTTTCAAAAAATACACTACTGAATATCGAGAATAATCATCATTAATACTATAAAAAATATTCAGCACCACCTAAATATTTAACGTGAGCAGGCCCCATATATCCATATGCACAAGTTCGAAGACATATTGAGTTCTAATTTTGTAAATATTAGGAAATGAATGACCTACTACTTTTATTTAAATAACAAGTATCACATTTATCAACATTTCCCTTTAAATTTTCAAGTCCATAAGCATTATTACTTTTGGAAAAATCTTTCAAACCTTGCATATTTAAATGACCAAATATAGCATGCCACAATTCAATATTATTTTTATCAGAAATATAAGCAGCACTGTCATTTTGCATTTTTATTACATTAGCTTTTATTACATTATTATATAGAACTTGTCAACTAATGGAACAGATAAAAATATTCTATTCCTAGGAGTTTTTATAATCATTTTTAAATTCTTTACAAAGATACTAAAATGTGCCAAATAAAATTTTCTTAAAGAAATTAAATTTCTCACCGTTTGTGGTGCATACAATACATTTTTAAACAATAAAGAAACCTTATCAGAATTATCCATTATTTCAAGATTAACATCACCTATACCAAGGATATTTGTAGTACCTTCAGCGATACTTGCACTTGAAGATAATTTCTGAAAATTAGTAAATAAATTAGTATCATTAACAATGTGCTCAGTTGCAAAAGAGTCTATCAAAAACTCTATGTCCATAGATTGCGTCTACTATGCAGATGTATGAAGAGCTTCGTGATTGGAATGGTCACCTTTCTTGAAGGTAGGCGGCTTACGTTGTTGTGATGAGTAGGCATCTTATTTTCATTCTTGAATTTCTAACAGTTCTTTTTAACAACGGTTCCACAAGAAAAACACTTCCTCCTTTCTCTGAAATCGTTCGCAGAAATCTTTTCCGAAACATCACTTGCTATGAAGAAAACAGCAGATTCTTTGAACCTTGCATAAGATTTCTCACAGACTATCACTCCGTCGTATTCAGCCAAAAGAGATTTTCGAACATTTAATGAAGTGAAATTTCTGTCATCTAATTGGTCTTGGCATGTTAGCTAACATCTGGTAAGCAATCTCATCTTCTGGTATAACTTTTCCAGCATTTTCAAGATCTTTTGAAGCTTGGGAGATTTTTCCTATATAACTGCTCATAGTATCCGATGGAAAAAACAAAATATACAAAAACTTTATCTTCAGAGCTCCAATTCTTGCTTTGCTCCTGGGCTCAAAAACATTTTCAAATTCCTGCAAAGCAGCAGCAGCAGGAGCATCTGTATTATAAACAATACTTTTCAAGTTTTCATCAATACTTAAGCAAAATTCAAAGTTCTGTTGATCAGATTTTATAGCTTCAGCATCCAAAACAGGTTCTTGCTTGTCCACAAATTCTATTAATCCCAAGTTGAGAAGTTGCATTTTTATGTTGAACTTACATTGCTTATAATTATCACCGTTCAGCTTCTCAAAGTTGCAACTCTCCACAAAAACCATTTCCATTTTTAAAAAACAAGGAAGTAAAGTTCAAAACCAGCCTATAAATGGCGGCAGGATTCCATACAGCAACCAGGATCTGCTACCAAGTGTTGGAATTTATATATTAAGCTTAAATGGTGGATCAACAGTTGCTGTAAGACAATAATTAATCCATTTTTATAAAAACTAACTTTTATTTCTTGCTAGAAATAAAATTAAAAATGATAAAATCAAACATTCCTCTCCATACGTTTACATCCTTAATCCATCATGCTAACTAGTGCAGCAACACAACTACATTGCAACTAACTTAAAGAATCTAACATACCATCTTGTATTGTCAGATAGAACATGTGTCAAAACCTGATTGGCTGTGATGTCATAGCTGGTTATGATTCATAGGAAATGTACACGCCCATATTATGACATCGCTAACATAAACAGACAAGATCAATACAAGCCATTCATTCAAATGTAAACAAAGATTCACAAATAAATATTTTGACGGTTTTTATATCATGAAAAACTGCAAATAAACTAACACATGCTTCTCAGTATTAGCAGAATTATTCTTATCAAATTTGTCAAAATCCTGTTTATACAAAAATCAACAACAACAAAACATGGCTATTTCATTTGAAAAGGGACATTTAGAAATTGTGCGAAATGTTTTATTTTTTTTACATTTTTAGTATAAAGAAAAAAAGTAATTCATTTCGAAAATCGTGATAATACAGTCGTCAAATTCAAATGCATGGGGGATTAAGAAGTCAGGAAATATTTATAAATCAATAATTTAACAATGAAATTGGAATATTTGTTATGAACTTAGAATTTCTATGGAGTATGAAATAAATCTATACCTCTAGATGATACTGCAAATAGTGAAGCGAAACGGTACACAGGATATGAAGTTAGGCTCAGTAACAGCTTATAAATGTTCAATGTATTGTCATTAATTCTAGTAAGAAAGATTTCGAGGGAAGGGGCGACACTCTGTCACACGAACAATCCCAAAGTTCATGGCAATAAGAAACGTTTATGCGGCCACGAGAGACACGTGCCACGGATGGCACCATTTAATATTATGAATGACGTTGTTAGTCACGAAACACTCTCTCTTTCTTCTTATTACCTTTAGAATACTCACAACTAAAGACTCCCATGATATGAGGTCGGGAGATCTGGGTTGCCAAGCATGTAGTTGAGATCGGCACAGTTCTGCCAAATTATTGAATTTACAATTTTGGACATTCACAACAATGGATGGCGGCGTCCCAGTTCCTCACAAATCCGTATAGTAGTGCCTAAAGATCACTGTGAATTGTTCTCAAGGAATATATGTATGAATTGCAAAAAATACAAGAAATGAAAATCGCCGATAACACACTTCCCTGGATTTCGTTAACTCCTTAAGTCTCGCATTTTTTTTTTCCTCTCTAACAAGTTGATCCCTCCTGTTTTGGAAAGGGGCTGTCGTTTTTATTCATATAAGAAGGCATAGAATACTTGAGATGCTTATGGATTCTACGTAATTTTTATGTCAAATTATAAAGCTAACTTATGATTAAATTTTAGTTTATAAGCCAAAAAATGCGATAATTCGATGCACGCCAATAAGACGGGTGCGAGACTTAAGGGGTTAAGTGGGTGTTCAACAGCATAAAATGGATTTCATACACTATCAACACACATAACTGTCGGAATAGATTATAAAAAAATCCATGAAACTTTTGCATCAGCCAAAAGTTACAGTGTGGTGGGGCTGCTCGGATGATTTCTTTACTGATCCTTTTTCTTCTAGGAAGCTTTCAAAACAGTTTCTGTCGTTATTGAGAGTTGGAAGCTTATTCCAGAATTAAAAACATGCTATTAAATAATTAATGGTATGAATTAAATTCTGTTATGCATTTTATGAAAGTCCTGTATGCAGGATGGAGCAATAAAGTACACTGCCTCAACAGTCGTAGGGGAGTTTGTACTCAGTCGATGCCTCAAGCAATCTCGGCAACCTAAAACTCCAGATCGAACACTTCATGATTGACTTAAATTTCCGAATTTTGACAATAAAACGAATTAAAAGACATAATAAGACGTTAAAAACCGCTTGAACTTTATAAAATCGAATTACTTAAGTTAAGAGAACAAGTAAAAAAGATGTAATGTGTGTGATTATATGATTCTAGAGGGACAAAATTAGAGGAATCAGATCTAACGATAGAACGTCCTTGCATTTTTGTCTATTTATAAAACAAATGAGCATAATAATCATTAAAATTTCACTATTAATATTTAAATACTTTAGAAAGATAGTGATTTATTTTTTTATTCAGCTCTTCGACAGAAATGATTTCAAATATCAAGTGAAATGCAGTATAATGAAAGAAATTGTAATTAAAAAACTTGAATATTTTGTGATTTATAGAAAACTACATGCGCATAAGGGCATACGTTTTATTACAGTTTCCATATTGTTTTTTGATTAATAATAAGTTTTTTAAATATTATAGTCGTTTAATCTCATATTCTATGGAGAAAATTGCTTGAAATTTCAGTAAACTGACTGATACAAATTCAGATCTAGGTTGTAAGTAGTACGTTACATAAATTAGTTTATATACTAGAGTGCTAATAAAATATACAAAGAATTTCACCTCAATTTTCAGTCAGAACTGTTAAAAGAAAGTTTTGATAATCTCTCCCATGACAGAGAACGGTATGCAGCTAAATTTTCTACAACATCGTTTTAAGCATTTAGAATTTTTGATAATTTTTGTTATGTGAAATTTAAAAAAAAGTATGGTTTGGAGGACACTACGAAACTAGAACTGGTAGTTAAGGACAGTATTAATTAAAGTAATCCAATGCATGCCTTTTGAAAAGCAATTTCTCTTTCCCTTTTATAATTGGAATTTACTTGATAAAGAACAGGGTCCCCAACCTTTATTCCCTCGCTTACCCCTTCATTAAACTTCATATTTTCGCGTACCCCTTCATTAATCTTTATATTTTCGCGTAACCCTACTGCCATTCCTCCCCACCCCCACCAACCATCCGTATATGCAGAGAACTTTTTGTTCGAATATAGATGGCGCCATGGCTCTTGAGTTTCTTTAAAAATTTTGCTGATTACCTATTTTAACGGAAAGTTCGCGGTTTTTTTTTTCTCTTTTCTGAGCATGGGGCAAGTTTATTTTTATGGTGGATGTTATTATTTACAACCAGACGGCTAATATTTTTAAATCAATCTTATTAGCGTTTTTATGTTTGTGTTTTCCTTTTTCCTTTAAAATAATGCTTTTTAGATGTACAGATCTCCTTTCTTTTGTTGGGAAATTTCGGGCTAAGAGAAGCTATATTTGGCATAATGCAAGCTTCTTACAGAAAAATTTCCCAAATATTTTAAATCCATTTCGAATAAAGTCCTTAGCCCTTGATAAAATAGACTAGAATGGATTCCTCGTTTGTTTAATTCGATTCCCCCTGAGTTTTTCGGCTTTCTTTCAATGGTTTTGATTTCCATTGTTCTTTGTATGCAGCTGCAATTGCGCGCTACTTAAACATTGTATAAATTTTATTGTGTAAATTTTTTTGATTTTGCTTAAAGTTTAAGTTAAATTTATTATTTTTCAAATTTATTCTACTTTTCCTAGTTGATTGTTTTTAAGCTTTATTGAAGAGGTATATTTAGTAAATAGCAAGGAAGGAGGAAACAAAATTCTGCAACTTTTTTTTAATTCCTTATGTTTTCTAATTTCCTCATTACCAACTCTGATTTCGCGTGTCCCCAGGGGTACGAGTACCACAGGTTGGGAACCTCTGATCTAGAACACTGTCTCATACCCCCATGCCTATAACCATTACGGCCTACTTGATCTGAAACATATTTCTGGTTCTGATACTGGATATCCTTCGTGTGCAGGGATAGCGCCAGTGGGGTGTCCGGGCGGACAGGGCTCCCCTGTCGGAGATGCTGTGGCCACCCGTCGAGGCAATTTTTTGTACTCTATTCACTCTACGGGCTCATTAACTAGTACAGGGGTATTCCACCTTTATTCCCTTGCGTACCCCTCGATTAGTCTTTATATTTTCGCGTACCCCCTACTGTCATATCAGTATAATGTCAGCAGTGGCGGCTCGTGAGCTCAGAAACGAGGAGAGCTGCAAGATAATATTTATCAAGAGAATAAAATTTTAAAAAACATATGGCATTTTCTACTAGTTTTACCAACAGAAAGTGAATTTCGATGTGACGATTATGCTGACGAAAAAAATCAAAGTTCCACATACACACTTCCCTCCTCGCCCACTTCACTAGCTAACAGTCTTCAAAAATGAATATCTTCTTCAAAAGAAATCTAACCTTCTTTCGAGAGAAAGCGAATAATCAATCAACCAGATGTGTTTCTGTTGACGCAACACAAACCGAAACTAAAACCCATAAACAGCCAATGAATGAAATAACCACTTTAAGTGGAAATGAAGAAAAAAGAAAAATATATTATAAAGAGCATATTTTCCTCGTTCAGGTTGGCTCCGTGAGCCAGCAAAGCTGATTGATCTTGCAGCACAAATCCAGTCTAAGGTAAAGGCAGAAAGGGTTGGTTTTTTTCCTCCGGAATTTCTGCGCTGTGAATGGAGATGGGAGGGGGTAGAGTATTTTGCTGCGTCTCTCTTCGTTTGTATTCATTTTATGCCTTTTTTCATTTTTTATTACTTTTTTGCAGTCATTGAACTCTGAGAGTGGAAAAGTAAGCAAATAAGATTAAAACGAAAAATACAAATTTAAAAAATAATTTCAGGGGATGCTGCAACTCTAATGGACGAGCCGCCACTGACTGTCAATATTGTAACAAAATTACTTTATGGGTGTACGTGAATGCAATCCAATAAGCAGGATTAAAAAAATAAAGCTCTTTATTTTAAAAATATTCTCATGAAAGAAACGTAGCACAAGTATTAACACAGCACTAGTAAAAATTCACATTAGAGACTACCAATAAATCTCAACATAATGCTCAAAGGTTTCTTGTTAACTCACCAGCATGCTTGCAGGTCAAATTCCAACTGACTCTTCTTGGCTTGAGAGCTTGCCTTTTATACTTTTCAACAGGAAGTGACTTCATTACGTAGGAAGTGACATAATCTCTAGAAAGTTCATGAAACCAGTAGAAATATGTTGAAAGTTCGAGGTCCTTCTAGAGAATTCCTTTTGTCGCCAAGGTCGCCAACTTTGTCGCCAAGTTGCCAAAATGGTCGCCAAGTTTGTCGCCAAATTTATCGCCAACTCGCCAATTTTGTCGCCAAGATTAGCATCTCAGGGAAACGAATTTATAGCTTTGTAACATTGCTCCCCTCTTCAAAGACTGAACGTCCCGGCAGTCTTATTATATAGAATTATGATCAGTGGCCCTGTATGGAGCTAGCCGATTAATATGGATGACTTTCGGCTTGGCGTTGGGCGACATCTGTACTCTGTATTCAACATCGTTCAGTTTCTTGACAACTGTATAAGGTCCTTCCCAGTTCTGTTGTAACTTGGGACTCAGGCCTCTCCGTCGCTTCGGGTTATACATCCAGACTAGATCTCCGTCCTTAAAATGGTGGTGGGTTGCTCTGGAGTCATAACGAGTTTTCATTCGTTCGCTGGCCAGTTTAATTCGCTCTCTGGCAAACGCATGTACGCTTTCCAAACGTGCCTCCAAATTTTTCATGTATTCATTCGGCGAGGAAGGCGTATCACTCGGTCGTCCAAAGAGAATATCGCAGGGCAATCTTAGTGTTCGGCCAAACAGCATTTCCGCTGGAGTCAATCCGGTCGCCTCATCTTCCGCACTCCTGTAGGCCAAGAGAAAGAGTGGCAAATGTGTATCCTAATCAGTCTGGTTCCTCGAAACAAATAGAGACAGATGATTTAAAATAGTTCGATTAAATCTCTCGACCATGCCATCGGACTCGGGATGTAACGCGGTCGTTCGGGTTTTCAAAATTCCCAAAAGCTCGCAAAGCTTAGTAAAAAGGGCAGAGTTAAAATTCGTACCTTGATCCGAATGCTGTATCATAGGCACGCCATAACATGAAATCCAGCTACGTACGAGTTCTTCAGCCACAGTCGAGGCTTCCTGATCTGGAATGGGAATTGTTTCAGGCCACTTGGTAAAATAGTCCATTAATACTAGGACATATCGATTACCTTTTGTTGTTACTGGAAAAGGTCCTAGGATATCCAAAGCCATTCTTTCGAATGGTGCGCCCACATTATAGCGCTGCAAGCGACCTTTGGTCCTTGTTTTAGGTCCTTTTCGGGCTCCGCAAGCGTGGCATTCTCTACACCAATTTTCAACATCAGCACGAAGTCGATCCCAGAAAAATCGCTCTCCTGTTTTACTTAAAGTTTTCATGATTCCAAAATGCCCTCCACTTGCACTGTCATGAGTTTCTCACAGAACTTCTGGAATTCTACTCTTCGGGAGAATTAGTTGCCATCGACAGGAGTTTCCATCATCACTTTCCCACTTGTGGTAAAGAACACCGTCCTTAAGATGTAAGGAGTCCCAAAGAGCCCAGTATCGTTTATTTGCCGGACTCTCCGGAGCGATTTCTTGCCAAGATGGTGGATCCACCGAATTTAGTTTCTTCTCCAGAATTGGTTTAATAGCAGGATCTTCTAGCTGCGCCTTTTGGATCTCGCATCAGGGTAGACCAGGGATGTACAGTTGTCGTTGTTAAAACTTTCACGGAAATATCTCTCTCCATTCCGAACTTTTTCTCGGCATTAGTGCACTGTTTGCAGCTTTCTTTACAAGGTCTTCGGGAGAGGGCATCTGCATTTCCGTGAGAGGTTCCTTTTTGATGCTGGATTTCGAAATCATACTCCTGAAGTCTTTGGATCCAGCGAGCTATCTGGCCTTCAGGTTCCTTAAAATTCAAAAGCTATCTTCAAGAAGCATGATCAGTTCGCAGAAGAAATTTCCGTCCATAAAGATAGTGATGAAAATGTTCTATAGATTTGACAATGGCTAGTAATTCTTTACGTGTGACACAATAATTTCTTTCTGGCTTACCCAAGCTCTTGCTGAAGTAAGCAATGACACGTTCCTCGTTTCCAGTATTCTGAGATAGTACGGCTCCTATTCCTTCATTACTAGCATCCGTATCCAAAATAAAATCTTTGTCTGTCCGGGGGTAGGTCAAAATAGGAGAAGATGTCAAAGCCTGCTTTAAACTATTGAAAGATTTCTCACATTCATCTGTCCAATTAAAGTTTCATTTAGCTTCAGTTAATTTATATAGAGGTCTTGCTATTGTAGAGAAATTTCTCACGAAACGACGATAATATGTGCACAGCCAAAGGAAACTTCGGAGGTCATGTATTTTGTCTGGACGGGGCCAATAAACTACTGCCTTAATTTTTTCTGGATAGGTTTTAACTCCTTCTGCTGAAATAACATGACCGAGGTAAGAAACCTCCCTTTGAAAGAACCTGCTTTTCTTAGGGTTTAAATTAAGGTTGGCTTTTTGTAGTGTCTGGAATACTTTACGAAGGTTATTTAGATGTTCTTCAAATGTCCGTCCTACTATTATAATGTCATCTA
>BGPR01002899.1:126900-156417 GCA_013235015.1 Araneus ventricosus
CGTTGTCCTTCATCAAGTATTTCAAGATTATCCAAGGATGACGGTAGATGTTGTTCTCCAGAAAATAATTGAGGACGAACGACGATATCCACCACTGGTTCACAGGTCGCAATAACAGCTCCTTCATCCAGAATCTTGGGTTTATTGTTCAAATTCAGAACTCTAACGGGGATGGCTTCCCTTTCCAAATCAACAAGTTCGGCCGCCACAAGAACACCTTTCTGGGAGACTTGGCTAGGAAAGTCCGTTACGGCGTATCTGAATTGTTCAGAAACTTCGGGAACTCCCTGGATAAGACATTCTGACCTTGCTGGTATTATGGTTCTCTTTTTGGCCAATACAGAGCACGACTTTAAATGCTGTACACTGGTTGAAAACAGAGGAATTTCCTCTCCTCCTGTCTATATCTCGTTCTTCTCCAGGTCGACGGTAAAGTTAAATTTTTTAAGGAAATCCAGGCCGAGAATACAGGGATCGGTGACGTCAGCTACATAGATTATGTGATGAAATTTTCTTCACCCACATTCAATGGATGCATCCAGTTTGCCTCGTATTTCTGTTTTTTCACCAGTAGCGGTCTTTAAAAAATGTTAGGACCCGTGTAAATAAGATGTTCCTTCAATTTCTGTGCCAAGTCTGTTCTTAAAAGAGTGACGTTTGAACCTGTATCCACTAATATTAAACACTGGATACCGCAAATAGATCTTTCTAAGTAGAGTCCATTTTTCTTTCCACTAAGTGAGGAGACTCTCGGTCCTTCTTCAGGGGCTCTATTCAGAGAAGGCAACCTTCGCCCCGTAAGACTGCCGTGCGTTAGTTTTCCTGGTTCGAAGCAATCGCCTGGCACTCCCTCTGCACGTGCCCCTTCTTGTTGCACTTCCAGCAAGTCACGTTCGAGTTTCGTCGAGGAGTGTTCTTCTTTCCAGCAACACTACTGTTTAATAATTCTTCCAGCCTGTTAAAGAAGAATTCAAATTTATCATCTCTTACTCTACTCATATGATCCTCCGTCTCGATTGATCTAACGTGTCTGAATGTCTTGGAAACACTTCTCGCTGCCTCATATTTCATACTATACGCCAGAGAGGATTTCAGATCTTTTGCATCCATCAATCTGGTGGAATGTTGCGTGTCTTCGTCTCTGATGGCGTCGACGAAGTACTGAGCTGCTAAACTGTCCCGAACATCCAGAGGGCACTCGGCGTAGTCCAGGCTCATGAGTCGTTCTACATCGGCAGCCAATTCTTGAAGGCTTTCTCCTGGTTTCTGTCTTCTTGTTTTTAGTTCAGTTCTATAAAATTGCGTCAGGTGGCTGTCTCCAAATCTGGATTCCAAAGCCTTCTCGATGGTCGTTAGATCTGTCAACTTATCAGCTGGAATTCCTTGAAGAACCTCCGCCGCTGATTCTCGGAGCGATGCCACAAGTTGACTGGCTTTCACAAAGTCTGTCCATCCATTTGTAGAGCTGACGACGTTGAACTGAGTCTTGAAGACTGTCCATGATGTTTGTCCGTCAAATGTCAAGGATTTTATAGACGGTCTGGGATGCATGAATTCTCGACTTGCCGAGAAACTGAATGGTCTATCCTCGAGTTCAATGAGCCTCCTCTCAATCTCGCCGATCTTCCCTTGAACTTTGTGCTGCACCTCCTCAATCTTCCCTTTAACTTCGGTCTTCACGTCATCGACCTTCATTGGAACTTTTTTCTCTACTTCATCAATCTTTCTCTGGACCTCACCCTTTACTTCGTCAATCAATCCTTTCATTTCTTCTTGTCCTTTCTCCATTTTCCTTTGTCCGGATCGCATCTCTTCCTGCCCAGCTTCCATTTTCTGCTCCAATCCGGACTGTGCAACCCTCACCTCTTCCTGCTCAGCCTTCATCTCTTCCTGCCCAGCCTTCATCTCTTCCTGAACAGCCTTCATCTCTGCCATCATGGCAAACAGCCTTTCAAATTGCTTGTCCATCGATCTGGTCAAAGGTCCGGTCTTTGGCATTCACAGAAAAATTAAAAATATCCCACTTCTGACACCAAATGTAACAAAATTACTTTGTGGGTGTACGTAAATGCAATGCAATAAGCAGGATTAAAAAATAAAGCTCTTTATTTTACAAATATTCTCAAGCAAAGAAACGTAGCACAAGTATTAACACAGCACTAGTAAAAATTCACAACAGAGACTACCAATAAATCTCAACACAATGCTCAAAGGTTTCTTGTTAACTCACCAGCTTGCTTGCAGGTGAAATTCCAACTGACTCTTCTTGGCTTGAGAGCTTGCCTTTTATGCTTTTCAACAGGAAGTGACTTCATTACGTAGGAAGTGACATAATCTCTAGAAAGTTCATGAAACCAGTAGAAATATGTTGAAAGTTCGAGGTCCTTCTAGAGAATTCCTTTTGTCGCCAAGGTCGCCAACTTTGTCGCCAAGTTGCCAAAATGGTCGCCAAGTTTGCCGCCAAGGTCGCCAAATTTATCGCCAAGTCGCCAATTTTGTCGCCAGGATTAGCATCTCAGGGAAACGAATTTATAGCTTTGTAACAGTATATACATATAATAGATTAGTCAGGGGTGTAGTGGAGCCAGAACGCCATTCCGGCACTTCTTTTTATACGAGAAATAAACAAGAAAAAGTTGCGCAAACTTCCTTAAAACGGCACGCTTTTTGTTACCCAGGCAAGAGCGTCCCGGGCCTGATTATTTTGCGACTAGACCACTGATGTGATCACTCTGTTTAAGATGTCAGAATCAATTCTGGACACCTCCTGTCTGGAGGGATATTATATCTGATGACATGAATAGCACAGAAGTCGTTGATCCATCTCAAATATAAGTATACTGAAAGTCTTTAGTTCACTATTGAGCATAATAAGAAAGTGCCAAAAGAGCACTGTACAGGTATGCAAACAACCAAGTTACAAACACTTTAATGGGAATGCATTTAGGAATGTATTGAATATTCAGTATTCAGACTTTTTTGCCGATTATAAAATAGATATTCGTCCGAATAAATTCAGGGTAATAATTTTTTAAACTGTTTTTTTAAATGTATTTATTAAAGAATATTGAAGAATTACATTTCAGTACATTTATTAGAAAATCTCCTAACATTTATCCAATTTCAAGTTGCATTGTACGTAAGTGTATTTAATAATGTTGCGTATCATTTATCATTGTAAATTAATTGAAATTGTGATGCAAGAACAATAATTGTTCATCATTTTCAGGAAGTCTGTTTTGTTTCATACAGATAATATTACGAGCTGTCAGAGGCGGCCCAAGTTAATTTTATAAAAAGGGCAAGGCAAAATGCCCCTTTTATGGTGCCTTCCCCCCGATCAAAGTGTTTTTTAAATTCTATAATGTCTTTTCTCTAAATTTCAAACAAATATTTACTTAGAAATGTTGATGTTTTACTTGCAAGTATAACATAATAACACTATGCTTAACATTTTTAAACTTCAGATATACTTGAGATTATATAGTGGTTTCATTGAAACTGAAATAATATATTTAACAAATTGATTTTAAAAGACTTTATTTTAACACAATATCATAAATTCTGCTCAAAAATTCACTTTTCTTGCCTTTTTATTTGGGAAATCTTTCAATACATTGTCAATTTCAATGTTCTGTAAATGGTCCTGTTCAACTGACATGGTTTCTGAACCAACTAGTCGCTCCTGGTATATAGCGGATCGCAGATACGTTTCAAAAAAACTTATCTCGCTAGCAGTATCAGTTACTATCAGAGTCAGAAACACTGAAAGATTTGAAAAAATTTCAGCAAGCCTGTTCAAATTCAAGACAGTTGGAATCTGCAAAGGGCTGATCACTTCTTTTGGTAGCAGAGTTTACAAGACTCCTGTTGAAATTATAAACATTCTACTGCATAATGATTACCGTCAATCAACGCCAAATGAAGGTCTTTGCACATGCTTAAGATTTCAGCCTGTTTCTATTTCTTCATGTTAGATAAAAATCCAATTTTTTTTTTTATTTACAGAGTTTAGTTGCTCGAAGCGTTCCTACGAACGAATAGTTGGTTCCGAAGTCTAGAATATAAAAATAAAATCTTTGCTTAAATATTTTTTCTTGACTTAGAGGAGCTTCCTCTTGATAATCACAAACAAATTACTTATTTTTTCCGTGATCGAACTTCTAACACTTGAGAAAATTCTGCTTCAATCTCAAGATTTTCACAGAGATCACGTGCATCAACCAGAGCCTGTTGAAACGCTTCGTTTGATATCATTTTTTAACACAACTTGCCTTGTTTTATCAATCATTTTTACTGCACTTGAAATATCTATGCCTTAACTCTTACTTGTGACATTGAACCTGAAGATAACTGAATGCCAACACTAGCAACAAATTTATAACCTTTTTCACTTTCTTCACCAAATTTCAAACAAGCTTCTTGCATCAGTTCTTTCATCTAGCGATAACTCCAAAAGAGCTTGATATGTTTCCCGAAATAGATATCTAATTGGAATTAGGAAAACAGTATGACTTTCCCATTCTTTGACTTAAGGACATGACAGATAGACCGGGCACGTGTTTCTTCAAGATTGTCTAAAGATGAGTTGAGGATGCAAAGAGGTTGTATATTTGCTGTAAAATACCGAAGTCTCCCACAGCTTAAAGACAGGATTGTGCAGTATCACTAATAGTTAAGCACAAGAATGGGTTGAGCATAGAACATAAAATGCCCTTGAGTTGAAGTTCAGAATTGAGCTTCGAACACCTGAGTTTTCCACCCTCGTATTGGGCGCATTACCATAGATTTGGCCACGCATTTTTAGAGGAATTTTAGCTGGACTAAAAGTATTTCTGTTAAAGCATCAATGGTAGGAACCTAATACAAGGTTCTTCAATAAAATGTCCAAAAGAAGAAGATACCAGTTCTCTTCTGGGGACTGAAAGATTTCGAAAAATTTTTAGAACTATCAGTCATGGTTACCCTTAACACCATAATTCTCCACGAGGTGTCACGAAGCTTCTAGAAATTTATTTACCATACTTTACAGCGACAACATATTTGGTGAATAATGGGAGGTTTCAGCACGCCTAACATGTCTTCATATTATTATTCAGGATAAGGAGAGTCACCAATCGGGGACGTCACGACAAGTATTCATTCTCTTTAGGAGCCCTGCACCAGTACGGAAGGGAAATTACTTGACATTTTCCCGGAGCTTTCATGTCTATTAAACCATTTTTTCCCCTGCACACTCTCATTTTGGCGCCGCCCTGGAATTGGGGCCACGGGCAGTTGCCTGAGCCGCCTCTGCGAGCTTCAGAAAATAAATGCCCATCATATACTGTGCTTACAGGGGCTGAAAGATATTTTCTTGCTAAATTTGCAAGTCTTGGAAATTTTTCTTTTTTATAAAAATAATTATTTACTTCTAATAACTTTAATTTATCCACTGAATTTTATGTTGTGTTTGTCAATGCCATGTTCTACAGTGGTGACTTTTTGAAAATTTCTGTTTAGCAAGTCCAAAATGATGAGGGTTTCTCACTTTTCATAACTGGAGTTAAGATATTTAAAATGTTACAAGAAATACATCAAGGTATTGCATGTTCTCGGATTCCGAAACTCTCCGCGCTTTTGCGCATGCGCCAGTCGGAGTTATTTTTACCAAAACAGGGGAAAAGTGAAGAATGGAGGGAGAGATGTTTACAATTTACTTAGCATGATCTAACGAAGAACTCCAGAGATGCGCTCATCTTACTCATTGCCTAACACTCCTCTTTCCGGTGTAAAATATCCAAAAGTGCTAGTCTCTGGATATTGAAACGATCAATATTAATACTTTTTTAAATGTGCAAATAATAAAAAATCAACTTTTTTCATTTAGAATTTGAGCAGTATTTTAGTTAAAATCAAAAGTAAAATGTTTTAAAAAAGTAGAAATTAGGCTGCCGATTATTCAATATGAAAGTTGGCCGAATATTCGGCTATTTTTTACATACCTACATGAAATAACTGTTCTTCAATTTTGTTAAAGAATCTGCCTTGAAACTATTAAAATTATCAATGCACAGAAATATTTTTTTCTTAATTATTATGAAACAAGTGCTAAAATGCCAAATTCATTTCAAAAACAAATTATGAAAAATTAAAAGCAATATTTATATTCAATCTTAAGACTGAAGTCGTATTTAGGAAGAAGATTTAATCCCGAAAATTTTGTGCTATTTGATTTTTCTTGATATTATTAAAATTTAAAAAAAAAATTAAAAAATTTTTGGAAAATTATGTACATTTCTATATTATCCACCAATAATTTTTTAGAATAGAGCTAAATTACTATTCAAGTCTAAAAACTATTAAAGTGTTTGAGATTGGCATACAAAGTACAGGTAGAAAATTCTTTATCAATATAGCACCAGTACAATGGCCTATGTCTGTCACAATAATAGGCATTATCACTGAGAAAATCTAATGTCTGATTTTGAAACTTAAGATATTGAACATTTAATTTTGAGTTCTATTACAAATATCACACTTCTAGGTACTTCCTATGTTGCTTGACGCCTATGGAAAAAAAGAAACAGAAAGGGGGAAATATTATCCATGTATAAGACAGACACGAGTGTATATAGCATAAATTTCTAGGCTCTTCAGATGTTAACAGAAGCCTATGGGAAAGAAATAACAGAAAGGGGGGGGGGGATTGTGCATTAGGGTGGATCGAAAAGTATAGGAAATTTTTTTTTTTCGAAATTAATTTTGGCATGGGGCGGGAAAGTTGTGTCTTAAGTATATTAGTTTATATAATTTTTTTTATTGAAATTCATTTATTTCTTCCGGTGCCCCAAGCGCCTCAAAACTAGTTAAAAATTGAATTTTTTATGAACATTTACAATTTTTTTTTTGTTTTGAAATTATTTTTGGCATGGAGTGGGAAAGTTGTCTCTTAGGTATATTAGTTTACATATATTTTTTTATTGAAATCCATTCATACCTTCCAGTGCTCCAAGCACCCCAAAAATAGTTAAAGATGACATTTTTTTTGGAAATTTATAAAAAAATATTTTCAAAATTTCCTTTAGCGCCGGGTAAGAACGTTTTGTTTTGGGTATATTAATTTACGTTTTTTTATTATTATGAAAATTCATTCATACCTTCTGGTGGCCCGAAAGCCCCCCAAAAAGTTAAAAATTGACATTTTTACAAATATCTATTAAAAATTGTGAATTAATGAGAAATATTTGAAAAATTGTCAGATTATTCAAGTATTAAAGTATAAAATTATAAATAATTATAATTTTACAATAATACATGAAGCATAAATTTAATAGTCAAGCAATAAATCACAAAACTTATGAAAAGTGAACTTGCATCATAGATTTTTTAATTCTATTAGTTTGAAGATTTACATATTTCTAAAGGATGTAATCCTTTTTGGTATTATAGTGCTTGATAAGACTTCTTGATTGTATCCTATTCAATATGAAGCCGTGTCTCTTCTCTTCTCCATATACACTTTCCGACCCTTCAGACACTAAGCGAAAACATCTTTCTACCGCTTGGGTATGGCATGGATATTTTGACCATTCCTCCGTCTAACTTTTACCATGGAATAAATTTCTTTAAATGGCACATTCGTCAGAAGAGGTGGTTCAAAACGTCCAACTCGTTGCCAGTTAATAAGTGCAAAAACATCCTTTGCTTTAAAGTCTATTTTTGGTACTTGAAAACTTCTTATTCTGATGATCCTCTGTTTTCATTTCTAGCACAAATTAGTTTTCGTAGTGCTAAAGACCTTATATTCTCTCTGTTATTTGTGAGCATTGACAATATAAAATTTTCAGGATGACAAAAGAAGCTATTTCGTTGAATAAAAGTGTGTACTATATTTCTTAAATTGGGTTCCAAATATCTAAAAAATGAAATAAGTCTCCAAATATGCAGCGCTCCTTCTGTTATGGAGAGCTTTGTCTTGACATGGAACCATACAAGTTGCATACACCTTCATAATATATTTTGCAAGATTAATAAGATTGTCAGATGTTTTTCTGTGACCACATACAACCTTAAAATTCTACCTGCAATTGTTAGTCACCTTGAGTGAGCAACTGGACCAGGCTTTCTTAATGCCAGATCAGAATAACATTCACCACGTGATATCTCTTGGTAAATATCATATAGATATTGCTGAGAACCATTCTATCTATATTATGTGGCATATTCTCCACACTTATAGAAGAAAATTTAGCTACAGGTTCGGGAAATTACCTCGCAGGTTCCGATTGCTTTACCAATTGGTCGACAAAATTCTTTAGGATGAGTTGTTGCACATCCAAAGAATTTAGTAGATGACGGAGAGGTAGCTCATTTTTTTGAAGCAAACAAATTCACCACTGTAATGGTCTATTGAGGCCAGTTCTATCAAGCGAATAATATCTCCCCTGTGCCCAGTATTAACATTTGTTCCATCGCATCCAATTACTGTTAGCCCATTAAATTGCAGATTATTTGATACAAAAAAATTGAGTTTTGCTTCTTCTGCGGCTTTAGCTCCTCCTGTTGCAGCAGTAACATGTCCGATATACACAGAGTTAGGTTCGTTTACAAGAGTATAATGCTCCTCCTTCGTGGTCTTTGGGTAGTACTTTGTGTCCTTATTAATTAGCACTTTTGTGTTGTCTTTTCTTCCATCGAATTATAATCCGGTTAAAAGAGATCAAGACACTGTTAACTTAGTAGACTCTGCAACACTGAAATTTAAAGCTTTTTACGTTGTCTACGAATTTTATTGCGATCTACCACATGCGAAGCCTCTCCTTCGTGTCCAATTCCAATGTCTTGTAAAACAGCACTGGCAAATGAAGCAGCTGCTCTATCTGAAATTCCGTATCAATCACATACCATTTCTAAGGTAGGGAAATCTAAACGATTTTATGATTGATATTCCAAGGTAATTACATCCATATCTGTATACAAGGACGAAGACATAGTGTTGAGCTCAAGTAGCTCCAATGATTGAGCATGAGCAGCATCAGCATCAGTTTTAACCATTTTACGTTTTATTCTTTTGTCTTCCATCTGTTTTCTTTTTCCTTTTCTCTTTTTTTTTCAGTAGTAATTACGTCCACTTCTCCAATAACCATTTTCCTTTCTAATATTTGATCTTTTATAAACAATCACTCAGCAAGTAGAATTTTCATGTATTTTTGGCATTTATATGCATCGAAATTTGTACACTTACAAAATGTGATATCGAACAAACACGATATTTTTTCATTACGATAATTTTCCAATTTTTGTTGGTATTTTTATCATTACTTCGCTCTTTCCTCTACCTTTCTCCCTGTAAAATCATTTCTTTAACACATTTTTAATTTTTGATTTTTAATTCGAAATTTGCATAAAAATCGTTTTTTTGCAAATATTTAAGCGTCTTGGGGCACCGGAAGATATTAAACAAAGTTGAAAAATTTTTGCATGTATGCTAGTACACTTAAAAGACAACTTTTGCACCCTATGCCGATTATTTTACCCACACTTTGAATTTTCGATCCACCCTATTGTGCATACATACGGCACATACAAGTGCTTACATGTAAATACTACAAATCTTAAAGATTGTCATTGAAATATTTGATGAAAACATTGTGCACAGTCAACAAATTATCTATGCTAGCAGATGTTTGAAAATCAATGGAATCCTGTTTCAAGTGCATTTACCACAAGACAGTGTTCATGATTTTTTGGTATTGTATTGTATAGCTAAAAATACTATACTAAAACTTAAAAGAAGCTTGGGTCTGGATGGTCAGCAAACCCATTAACATGAAAAGTATAGATATATACATCGTAGGGGAAAAAAGACTGGTGATGAGACAATGTTTTCTCTATGATTCTCAGTCCCCAAATCAGTTTATTGAACGGAAATCAAGAACAAATCCAAAGGAACAAAATTGATCGGAAAAAAGTTAGGGGAAATGACATTCAAGATGATTTCAATGGTGGTGATTGATTACAAATCTTACTATTTATTATGAATTCATCTCACAGCATTAAACTGGGAGAAAAGAAATCTGGTATAAAATTTCTAAATCGTCAGGGTGTTAAAAGGAAGTGGTCTAAAAAATGGAAAAGAAGTGAGCGTTGCATGATATGTTCTTGCACATCATATTTTCTAATGGCAAAAGAAAGAGTATCTTCAATTAATGATATAGCTCCTGAACACCCAACACACTCATGTGAACTAGCACCAGGAGTTTTCTATCTGTTCCCAAAGCATTAAAAAAAAGAAAGAAACAAAAAAATTCTATGAAAGAAAATTCTATGAAGGTAACATAGCTTAAACTTATGCAAATTCAATAATTAGGAATAGAACTTAAATCTGTGTTAGATTACAAAAATGCAACTACATCATTTTTCGGATTTGCCAGTACTTTTAAATAATCTATATTTTCGTCACCAAAGTTTTTTTCTTATCTTGTGGCAACTTTTGAATTCTCAATGGATTTTTTTATAGTTTTATCAAATATCTCAATTTCTCGTTTTTCATTTTGTAGAAATCGACTTAATTACTAATTGCTTTAACTTGTTATGTAATTTCTTTTAATGTTTAAATGTTTATTAAATTATAACTCACTTTTTATTCACGGAACTATATTCTCGCCATTTTTAAAAGCGGAAGATTTTGTGTGTAAACTGATCTCGGCGTTAAAAAGTAATATACTAGTCCTTTGACTAGTATATTACTTTTTAAAATGCTGAACATAACTGTCGCACCCTGGAGGTTTCAAGCTCCCATAATTTTCATTATTCGGTTCTTGTCCTCTTAGGCGTGCTGACGGACATAAAATAAAATCTGTTGAATGATACAGTTCAAATCTACAAAGGATGACAAGCAAGATATAATTTTAAAGGACATTTTTGAAAGGAAGACGATGCGTTCAGCGAACCTACTATTCTTTATCTTGGACTACTGCAGAACGACGTTGTTACAGTGGTATGCAGTATGAGATAAAAGAGGTAATCCTCTGAATCAACGGCGTGCAGCTGAGTGATAAATTTACGATTAAAATTTGTCGAAAACAGTTCATGAACTATTCTGCAATAAAAAATGTGCACTTTCACCAAATTTTTCATATTTCGCTTCTTGTCATTCCAAGAACATTAGTTCAGCGAAAAAAAATAATATCTTTCTCAAACAGCAGAATCTTGGCCACTAATGCTAAGATAAGTATTGTTTCATCAGAGAGCTCTCTAATTTTTATAATTCTCTTATTTTTTTATTCTTCGAATTTAAAATTCTTGCAGACTTAATATTATTTATACTTGTTTTTGTATTATTCTGTATATTTTTGATTGGTTTTTATGTGTTGGTTGTGTGCATCAGAACAATCTCTGTTATATCGATTTTCTAAAATATTATTAATTTAAAGTTGGCAGGTTAAAGTTTTAATGTACAAATAAAAATATTTAATTCGAAAACTTGTTCTTTTAAATCTCTCTACTAGTGTCATAATGCAATGTAAATTTATTTCAGCAATTCTTTCACTATAGGTTCAAGTTCTTTGTAGTCTAGAAAGGGTGGGAAATTACATAAGTGAAGGTACAAATTGTATTATTTATTGTTATTGTAACAAAGTCACCAAACGACAAGGATAATTTAGTGTTGCAGGTGAAATTTCATATAACATTCTTCGACCAGCGTGAACCATCTGAGGATTGACAATGCTTCCCTGTATAAGTGCGGTCTAACAAAGCGTGGAAGGGCAGAGGCGACGATACTTGACTCGATACCAAACGGTCCTTTAAAAAAAGTTGATTGACAATTGTCGCCTACGTGACGGGAACTGGACAACGCAGAAGAACGAGGCGTGGATTTGATGGATGAAGAGTGACATATATCTTTGTAGTAATAGAGCTAACAAAAAAGAAATAATGGTGGGGATTTTTGCAGGTGGTGGAAAGGAATGTCATCTGACTAATGAGGAGATCCTGATAGTTACATGAAAAGGAGGATTTCGGTGGTCTGAGGGAGTTCGGAGTTGGACTTCAGCTACGCTGGTGAGCTTTAGGTTTTTGCTTCGGGTCGAATCTCGCAGTGGTCCCGTCAGGGATTGCGGGTTCTGATACATTAACGGATAGACCCGGTCCTCGGTCTCATCTCGCAGAAGTTTACATAGAACCCCGGGACTTGATTGAATTTTCCATCGCAGTGCAGGTTGGTTTCGCGAAGTTAATCAATTACTCGACCAGAGTTATAGTTCCTCCCTTCTAGGACATTTTTATTGATTTTTTGTAAGTATAAGCATTCTAATATAAAAAATGTATATTTCAAAGGTATGTAAATACAATCTAGCTGTAATAAAATTTGGAAAGACTACTCATTGTCTGCAATCGCCTCGAATTATCTCAGACATAAAACCGCGGCCATCGGCCGTGACGTTACGGTATTCATTCTTTACTACCAATATCATATATTTTCAAGCTTTGCATAATGTATGTACAATCTTTCATAATTATGCTGTAATGTCAACTGTAAATCAAATTTGTAGGCTGATAAATTTAAATATTTTAACTTAATATATATTGACCATTTTAACACACCCCCAGTAACTGTAAATCAAATTTGTAGGCTGATAAATTTAAATATTTTAACTTAATATATATTGACCATTTTAACACCCCCCCCCCCCAGTTTTCAACAATCTGGAAGACAGCATGTTTTTCATAGTTAAAATTGTAAAAATTATATTTAGCGTAGAACCATTCTATAGTTAGGAACAAAAATAAATGCCAATAACCTTCAATAAGATAAATACTCACAACTTCCATTAGGAAGGAGCTTGAAAGAAAAAAAATCACGAATTGCGATTTTTGAGGAGAATAAGGCAAAACTTGTTTGGATATCCAAGAAATATTTTTACAAAAACCAGATAGATGTAGTATATACAACCGATTTTTACTCATTACTAGTTTATCTACCAACGTCAGGAACTTATTCTCTCTTTAACATTACATACCATATGAATTTGCCTGAAACTGCAGGGAAAAGAAATTAATGAGAATAGAGGTACCAACATTTAAAATACCATGGCAAAGACTGGCATAAAAATAAAAGGCATGCTACACTTGACTTCTATAAACATTTAAAAGCAACAAAGGACAGAAACATAATAAGAAATTCCTTCGAAGAAGAGCAGTGAAAAAAGAATTTATAAATGATAACCCACCATTTTCACAATTGGATCCAACCCAGCCATTTTTCCACTATACCATCCCAACCCACCCACTTTTCTGAACATGCATGTTTATTTTTATTCACAGAATTTTTTCGAGAAATTTATTCTTTTCTTGCCCTAAAATAAATTAAACTAACCATTGAGATTAGGTTCTATTAATTTGGATTCCACTGATATGGTTTCAGTAGTCTGCTTTAATTCTATCTTAATCATAAATGTTTGAATTTTTTTTCTTAAGGATGATAAGATACACATTTATCGTAATTAATTTGAAAATATTTGAATGAAATTCAAAATATTGATTAATATTTCAGTAGAATGATGCATGTTATTTACCAATTAATACTTGATAGTTTGAATAAATACTTTTAAAGTACTGTACTACAAATAATTTTGAACCTAAATAATTATCAAGGTTCTTCAAGTTCCATAGGCCATCCAAAAATATGATAAATCAATCTATTAGAAGAAATAAATTTTAAAAAATCAAATTTTAGCTCAGCAAACTCATCCGATACCTCAATTATCAATATTATTTCCAAACTATATTTGATAAAAATTATATTGTTTTACTATCTGTCTATCAGGTCTTATTTTATGAGACATTTTGAGAAACAAAGAGCAAACATATTATAACAAAACTATTATAATTTTGTCCAGAAAATCAATCAAAGAAGATAAGCACCTCTCCCCCCCTCTTATTCATCAATTGAATTCTGCCTAAAGCAGGAAGATACTTCAGATAAATAAACACTGCTTATGGATAGGGATGTAACGAATAGCGATTTGGCCAAATAGCCGAATATTTGGCGGCCGAATACCAAATTTAAAATATATTTCACTTTTGATTGTAAATGAAATATTTTTCAAATTTTAAATTGAAAAAATTAAGATTAATAAAATATACTATACTATAAAATTTATTTTTTATAATCTGTATATTTAAAAAAAACGTTAATACCTTGATGCACATTTGTAATAAATACTTTAATTCCAATAACAAGAAATGAGAAACACTATTTATTTTGGGATTGCTTTAAAGAAATACAAGAGTCATCATTGCAGAGCATGACAATGACAAACTCAGAAGAAAATTGAATGGATAAATTAAAATTACTAGAAGTAAATTCCTATTTTGATAAAAAAAAAAAAACTTCTAATAGGTTGAATGAAGTATTGGTGGAAAAAAATGCAAAAATGTTTTTTAAGGTTCGCAAATTTAGCAAGAAAATGTCTTTTAACAACTGAAAGCATTATATAGTGACTGTTTATTTTCTGAAGCTGGTAATATAAATGAAACCATATATAACAGACTTCTATAAATTATATGCAACATTACTTAATGCACTTATGTATGTACTATGCAACTTAAAATTGGATAAATGTTAGGTTTTTTATAATAAATATAATTCTGCAATATTCTTTATTAAATATATTTAACGCAACACTATTTTTAAACATCTTATCCAGAATTAATTCTGCCAAATACCTGTTTAATATTTGGCCAGACCGAATATTCAGGAAAGGGCTGAATAAGGCTTAATAATGAATATTCGTTATAACACTAGTTGGTATTATGAAACCAAACGGAACAGATTTCCTCCTGAAAATGCTGAAAAATTATTGTTCTTGCATAATAATGTCAGATTTGCAATAATAAATTATATGTAACTTTATTAAAAACACCTATGGAACTTAAAATTGAGGAAATGTTTGATTTTTGATAATAATTGTAGTGAATTAAATTCTGAAATATTATTTGTTAAATGTATATTTTTTTAAAAAAACTAGTATTCTGAATATATTCGGTAAAAAGGCTGAATACCGAACATTCATTATAGCCATACTTATGGAGTGTCCTTTTTTCAATGTGGGACATACTTTCCAAGACGTTCAATATTTGTGGGTTTTGGAGATCTGTTATTTGGATATAGTTAAGATTTTGAACTGAGACGCTTTAAGTAGTATGTTATTCTGAGAATGACATCACAGAAATCTTTGATACATTTCAGTAATGTATAAAAGAATTGCAAACTCATTCGATATTTTAGAAGATTTACTAGAACCCAAAGCCTTCAGGACTTTTCAAAAAGGAAAGAACACTGTAAAGCAATCTCTTTCTCAAATCAAAAGCATGGGTTTTATTATTAAATGTATTTTAGACAATCATAGTATCTAATCCACTCCAGATGTGGACTTGCTAATTTTTCCAAATGATTGACAATGGTTTTTAATATTCAACCCATGAAACTCAACTATATTATCAAAAATTATATTTAAGGAAAGATTTTCATTTCTTTCAATGCAAACCAAAACAATAATTTGCCCTAATTTATAATATTGTGCTTTTTCTCAAAAAAGTATTATCACCAAATCCTACTGCCAATAACCAGTTTTTCTTCTGTAAGAATTTTTTACACCTAATATCAAATTATTTAATTTACTTTCAACAGTAAAAATGGAGCAACTTTACCATCTTAAGCTTTTCTGTATGTCTTCAAATTAAAACAAAAACTAGTGGTTTATATTTCTTTTAAGATAATATACTAGAAAGATACCATTTCAACTGAAGAATAAATATTTGAAAAAATCAGTTCACACTGGCTGGCAAATATATTTTCAATTTATTTTAATAGGTTCATAAATATACAAGAAACATAAATTGACCCTCTAAAGGACCATATTTTTTGCAGTACTGGTATATAGATAATTTTGGAACTCAGACTGATTTAAGAAATGAAACTCATTTAACTTTAGATAAAATCAAATTTGATTTGTTACTCTCATGAATAAGGAATTAATTGGCAAATCAAAATATTTTGTTATGGTTTGTGATAAGAAACTGAAATAATTAGATTTTTGTTTTGTCCAAGACTTGGTGAGAACTTCTGACAATCTACTTTTCAGCGATAGATGTTGGCACATTATTATCTTAAAATAATAATAATTACATGATAATTAATTTGATTGTTTAGACCACATTTAATTCAATTGTTAAGCCACATTATGTGTTCTAAGTATCTATTGATATTTTTTCTGATTTCTGAAACTATTAAGAGATAGAAACTCTAAGGAATGGTGGTACAATAGCTTGAAATGGACATTTAAAAATTGATAGTTCTGGTGGTAGGTATGCATCGAAGGTACTTAAATTACACTTTCGATCAGAGCCCAAAGGGTTGAGTAGTGTTCAAGGAACATAAACTGAAACATGAAAAACAATCCTTTTCTATTGTAAATTCTATTGTATGTATAGCTTGATTTATTATATTTGCTAATATCTCTTTGTATACTCATAGATGGCAGGGGATACTTGTGAACTCAATATACTCATAATTGTTATACGAGAGTCACAAATTAATAGTGAACAAGTTATAGCATGAATTCAAAAACAAGCATCGTTCGTTACATACACATAAAAAAATGATAAAAAGGGGAAATACAGGAATGAGATTTACATTATGATTCAAGGTCAATTTCTACCAATATTAGAACATTATTCTATCATTTATACTTGTATTAATGATATAATAATGTTATCAGTTTTGAATTTGTAATAAGAAAAAAAATCTGTTGCTTAATCAATATGTGATAACTTTAAGAAAAATTCTAATAGTGTTGTTGGGTTTCAGATTCTGTTCCATTTTTTTAATGGAATGATAATTTTATTGCATGAAACTTTAATTACTAAGAAATTACATCAATCAGAAATCAGGGTATTTAATTTGAAGAAAAGAACTAATTTAATTTGAATGTATATTTTTTATATAAATTGCAGCATTAAAATTTAATTAAAGAAAGAAATAATTTAATAACATCAATTAGTCACTAAAGAAAAATCATGCTTTAAATCAGCAGGTAATTCTCATATTGGATAAGCTTCATTAATAGATATTCACACACGCATTCAAAAGCTAATTTTTCATTTTTAAATATTTTGAAATTAATTAAACAACAATAAGGAAAAATTGGAATGTTATGTAATTCGAGGTTTATGTCTTCATAAAAATAAGCTATATTAATTTGTCACCTAAAAGATGTGGAACCAAAAATTTAAAAGAAAAAGTGACATCTTTGGGAGATATTATCTCCAATACTAATAAAGATGAATGTCTGTCTGTTGGCGGTGTACAGAACAGACCATAGAACATAAGCTACCAAATTTGGCAAAGATATACTTCGGTTGCTGAAGATGTGCACCTTTGAGCCGTTTTTTAAAAATTTTAATTCTAATTTAAATTATTTAAAAATTAAACCAAATTTCGTCGTTTTTCTGCCAATAACTTCTGAATGAATTGAATAACAGAAAATATTCATGTAATTTTAAAGTGCAAAAAATTATCTTTCCAATGATACCAGTTTTATTATTGTAGAAAATTTTAATTATTTTTTATAAATTTTTAAAGGCATCGGAATTTTAAGGTCGCTGGTTGTGAGAGTAAAAATTTACGTACGGGAGGCGGGCCGTAGAGCTGCAATGACTGCGATCATCTTCAAAACAAAAGTATTATTGATGTAATCGCTTCGGCAGTACATATACTAAAATTGGAACGATACAAAGAAGATTCGCATGGCCCTTTACAAGGATGGCACACTAAATAGGGAAGCGTTCAACATTTTTAACACTGACATGAGAAATACGCTTAAGCTCCTAACCTTAAAGAGTTTATTCTAAATAAAAAATTAGTCAAAAAAAGTCTTTGAAATCTCCTTAATATTAAAAATCACTTCATGCAAATTGTAAGTGCTCCAGATCAATTTTATATAAATAATTCCACTCTTTTCAGCATTATTTGCCCAGCCCCCAACTTTATTTTGCCTATACTCCATGACAACTGCTTCAAACGCTCCCTCACATGGACTCGATGGCGCAGGTGGTTACGAATCTTTCTCCCACCATTTCAACTCGGGTTCGAGTCCCGCCTGAATTTTGCCTTCGTCAGTGTCAACAAATACTTTGTCATCTTTTTCCCCTCTTTTCTGCATACCTAAAAGGAAACATTAGATTTAAATTCTTCCAATACTCTCATTTAACTTTTGCTTATTTTCTTTTAAACTATTTTCTCAGTAATTTTTAAACATTTCTTTCGAGTTTCAAAATTCTCCCATTTAAATGTTTCTCAAATTTTACAAAATGTTGCTAAACAATGTTAGTATCGACGATTAATTAATCCTAATTGTTAGCTTTAGAATGGTAAATTTGGTTTTATTAACTATTATCCAAATGTATGCATGCCTGTTTTAGTTCATATTTTATCATTTGCTATTATTTGACAATTTTTGTTTTTATAGTTTATAGATATTCAATTTCTTTGTGTGTGTTTGTTGTTTTGTTATGCACAGAATAATTATTCAAGATTTGTTTTTTTTCATGCATTTCAATTCAATATTTTTTTATTATTTATAAATGGTTGCTTTTATAGAATAGATTTAAATGGTTATCATGAATTCAGTTTTGCGTTTCAAAAAATGTAGTCAATTCTCTTTTCTTTTCACTGAAAAAACTTTAGTTAGTTATTTTGAGTTTTAATTAGTTTTAATATGTAAATTATTTTTAGCCGATAAATTTAATTATTGTACTTCAAATTTTTCATTACTTATCATCTTTTCCATTTTTTGAAGAATCTTTTTACTTATCATTTTTTAACACTTAAATACAAGGGATTAACTAAAAGTTCATTATACGCAGAAACATCCTGTGCACTTTCGTTTTGTGTATAAAGAAATAAAATTCAGTTATACTAACTAACCTCCTGTTCATTGTTTGTATTTTTAAATTCATTTCTTTGTCCTTATTGCTTTCAGCTTACAAAAATTGAAATGTTGAAAATGTCAGTCTTAATTGCCTTATTACTATTAATACAAGATTAGCAAACTAGCCGGTCGCCGTAGGCGATTAGTGATTCAATATGATTATGAGATAATGTTATATAATAAAAAATCTCCAAGTCAACACAGAATAATTTTTAAAAAAACTGTCGAAATCCTACGTCAATAATCAACTGGTATATTACAAAAACCAGGTGCAGATTAAAACCCTCCACACATGCACAAAAACTAAGTTTGAGAGCAGTTTCTTACCGTTATATCATTCAGTTTCATTTTTGTAATCAAAAATGTATGTAGGCTTACACTAAGGCATTATTTATAATTCATTATTATATTCCCTATACACACCGTCATAAATCAATCTGGTAGAAAAATAAGAAATATTTATCTTCAAAATGCATCAACCTTATCGAATTTGACTTATATTTTTTAAATATGACATTCTCTCGATAAGAAGTCATTCTGAATTCAACTAAACAATAAAAAAAGGACACAAATTGTGTGCCATAATGCATTATATTGCTACAGAACTTAATTCAGGAAATAAAAGAATACGATTTTAAAAATAGTTAAATGGCATCTAACAAAAATATTACTAAAAAACTGTAGGCATAAGAATGGAAAAACAAATAATAGTACACCTAACATTTAAAATATAAAAGGTTGCATAAATTAGAAAAAAAAAAATTGAATATCTGCTAGAACTATAAAAATTTGTTTTTCTACAAAAATATTTTTCATCTCTTTATAATGTATTTTTAAAAATAAATTCTTAGGTTGCATTTATTATAAAATGAATTTGTGCTATATTTTGTAACATGTTTAGTAAGCAATGCTACATTTTCGTACCATATCAAAACAATTTAAGAATAATTAAAAGTTTTAAAAATACTTTTGTTTTTTAATCATAATGGTAACTGATTAAAATACTAAAAATTAAACAAATAGCAGTGAAATAGTCTAATATTTCTATAGATCTGTGAGCATAGCAAAATGTTAACATAAATTTAGCTTGATCATATCCCTTCACCTCAGTACTAAAGAATAGAAGTGAAAAACAAAATTATAAAATAGTAATAATTACCAATTTAATTAGACCTTACAGAATTTATCAGCAAGTAATTCTCTTTACTTCCCTTCCCATAGAGAACTTTAAAATATACAATAACTGAAGAAAAATTTGATCTACTCTTAATATCATTACATAAAAAAAATCAACAAAGTTGAGAACAAATTAATTTTAGTAGAGTGCATTTAATAATGAGTTATTATTATTTTCATTTAATAAGCTGCATAAAATGAGAGAATATTAAAAATCGGTAAAACTAAAGTTTATGATGCCCAGCCGACCCCACTAAAGATCGCCAACAGCAAGATGGCTTGGCAATGTAAGAACATTTGTTTTCGGTGCGCAGTGAGCTTCTTATTGTTCTCTCGCGCATGCGATGCCTGTGGCATCTGAGAAGGAGAAATTCCGTATGCAATGCCTGCAGCATCTCAAGTGGGTTCCAGGAAAAAGTTTTAAACTTAAAAATCACCAGAGGCTTCGTTTTCAGCAAAGCGGAAACTAGTAGCTTCGCTTTTTCATGCAATGTTAGGAATCTACGCTTTTTCAAAACTCCAAACACGAGAAATCCATAAATAACATTTCGTATTCGAAAAGAGTTGCACCGCATAGAAGAATTTGAAGACATATTGATTAACCTGGAGTTTAGGGTGCGTATTGTTACCAATTGTTTGTCGCCAAGAGAGAGAGTGCCAAAACATTTGTTTTGGATGCGAATTGAAAATTTTTTCGGCGTCGTTTGCGCATGCTCCGCCAGTAATTTGTTTACCGCTGTACGCCTATACCCTTAATTTTGCCTCATTTCCACTGTCTGCTCTCTTCGATTGGCCGGCATACGAATTTGAATAATACTTCGTTTGCAAGTTTTGATGATTTACCAAACAATTTTTTTTCAATAACAGTTCGCTTCTCTTCTAAATATTCTCGTTTATCGAGTTTGCTGATTCTCTTTCTCTGTATTGCTGATTATGGCTTCCAAATATCAAACAAGGAATGTTTTATCTGGAAACAATGGTTCCCTTGCTATTTTTCATAGTCTTCCGACTTCGAGTATTTTCTGTGTTCGTGCTTTCCCTGTGTGTTTCGTTTCTCAATGAAAAAGCGAAGCTACGAGGGGTCCGCTTTGCTGAAAGCGAAGCGATGTTGTTTGAAGCGCTGATGTTTCTTTAAGTTAAAAGAATTTGCCCAGTACACACGCCGAAGGCATTGCTCTCTCAATCTCTCGTTTTGAGATGCCGTAGGCATCAAATGCGCAGGAGACCTATAAAAACTCACTGCGCATCCTAAACAGTGTTTGGCGTCGGCAAATAAAATTTCTCCAAAGAATGTTGGCACGAAAATAGGACGTACCCTAAACTCCAGGTTTACCGGCATATTTTTCAATCACGTCAATCGAAACAAATCCACGATCCAAACTGTCAAAATTCAAAACGTAGAATTCCAAACGAAGTTTAATTCAAATTCGAAGAAATCGACCTATGAAATCGTAAACAGCACTTACCTGGCTTTCTTTAAAATCGAAGCTCTGAATGCGAAACAATCTAACGATTCCTGCGCGAACAAGACACGTACACACGGAGACTTCCAAACGTATGGATGGGCGCCAAGGGTTATCGCCAAGAAGAAAACAGAGCGCGTGATAGATCACGGACGTAG
Source organism: Araneus ventricosus (assembly GCA_013235015.1). Lineage (NCBI taxonomy): Eukaryota > Metazoa > Arthropoda > Arachnida > Araneae > Araneidae > Araneus > Araneus ventricosus. The sequence goes on from BGPR01002899.1 coordinate 148,675, forward strand.
GATACTTGGCCGCTTCTTCCCTTCGAATGTCCTGGGTTAATGGATCTGTTAGGTGTTAAGCGGTTCCATTGCATCCGCCTTAGTAAATAGATCCTAGTTTTTCCTTTCTTGGGTGTTAAGCGGCTCTTTGCTTCCGCTGTAGTAAATAGCCCCAATTAGTTGAGTTATTATTTAAAGAAATTCTAATAAATTTGAATAAAAAAGAAAGAAATGTACATTGCTCTGAATAACAATATTTTATCATTTACTTTTTATTTTAATTTTTCGCAATTGCAATTAAATTAAATATTAATGTAATTTTAAAGTTAGTCTTAATAAATTTGAATAAAAAATTAAGAAATATACATTACTCTGAATAATAATATTTTATCATTTAATTTTTATTTTAATTTTTCGCGTATTTCGCAACTCCAAGTAAATTAAATATTAATGTAATTTAAAAGTTAATATTTTGATCACATTAATTTACTGCTGAAAAACTCATTTAAATAATTTTAATAATAGCAAATTTTTGAGTATATCATTTTCTTTATTTCCCTTATCCATTTTTTTTCGAAAAGAAAACGTTATTTTTAATGGAAATTAGTATCGGTTATTTTCTGTCATATACTATTCGACTGCTGCATCTTATCATTTTTTTCAAAATTTTTTTATAATAAGTAATACAAGTAATTTTTTTTCTTTCTCTTCAACTTAGAAAGAAATTTCAATATAAATGTCACGTCAATGTGTCCGAAGAAGATGAAAAGTTTCAGAAATTATAATATGAATAAAATGCTGTATAAAATCATAAAATAAATTTGGATTTTGCGATTAAATTATCCTTGTTTCAATTATGCCTGTATTGATTTCAGATTACAATTTTGCAGTACAATTAATATTTTTTGTCTTTCTTTTCAGCAGTCAAGACTAATAAAGTGCTTGAAAAAACAAGGGAAAAAATTAAAAAATGTCTTTGTATCAGAAAAAACAGTCTTGTAATATTTTTCTATTTTGACTATGCATTTTTATAAAAAACAGATGGCAATTTTTTATAGAATTTTCCAGTGTGATTGTATCGTTAATTTCAGGTTATGTGCATTTCTGAAGTTTTTAAAGGCATTAAAAAAAGCAGCCTTGTAAAGCGATCCGATCACACTTACGTCTATTTACATTCCCCCCACATCTAATAATTATCTTTTTACCTTTGATCTTGAAAAACTCCTCCAAATTAGCCCAAATCAGGTTATCTGCGGCGATTTTAATGCGCATCATGTCAACTGGGGTTGTAATTATAACAATACAAGAGGCGTTACTTTGGCGCACTTTGTTAATAATTCAGGTATTGAAATCCTGGCTCCAAACACCCCCACTCGATTCGGTCAGAACTCGGCCAGTACTATTGATTTGGCTATTGTGCAAGATTTTCTTTTCCCATATGATATCCAGTCTCTCCCTGAGCTCAGTTCTGACAATAACCCAGTATTACTAAATTTTTATTTCAAATTCTCTATTCCGAATATTACAGGCAATACTAAAATTAACTGGAATAAGTTTAGAAATCATTTGACAAACTGTAATATTCCTAATCCAAATGAAATTAAATCCCCAGCTGTCATTGATTCCTTCGTAGAGAGTTACGAAAACGCGATTATGGAAGCCAAGATCGCCGCATCTAACCCCATCACGAACAATCAGTCATATATTGACCCTCGCATAAGGAAGCTCAATAATGAACGCAATTTTGCCAGGAGGATGGCTCAGAAATATAGAACCCCAGTCCTCAGGAGTATTGCTAACAAACTTAACAAGCAAATTAATAAGCTAAACGACAAAATTGAGAATGAAAATTATGTTAACACTCTCATTAATGTTAACACTGATGACGGTTCCTTCTGGAATTTTGTCCGCCCATTTAATCGCAAAATTAATAAAATTCCAACACTTAATGGACCTGCCACTATTGCTCAACCTGACACAGAAAAAGCAAACTGCCTGGCTGACAGCCTTGAGAAACAATTTCAACTCAATGACGTTCATCACGCTGAAACAGAGAATCTTGTCAATAAAACTGTCAAAGAATTTTTTAATAATGTTCCATATAAATTCAATGACATCAAGCCTATTGACCTCACCGAAATTACTAACTATATAAAAAAGCTCAATAAGAAAAAATCTCCTGGCATTGATGGTATTAAAAATAAAACTATTCAAAATCTCCCTAACCAGTATATTTACTTCCTTGCAAAACTGATTAAAAATATTATGATTTTTGGCTATTTCCCCACGCGATGGAAAACAGCTACAGTTATTCCCATACTGAAACCTGGTAAAGATCCTACTGTCCCAGACAGCTGCAGGCCTATATCCTTACTCTCTTCTATTAGCAAAATTGCCGAACAATTTATTCTGATCAGATTAAATGAACATCTTGAAAATAACAATGTACTCATACCTGAGCAATTTGGATTCAGGAAAAATCTTTCTACTACTCATCAGCTGCTCAGAGTCACTGAGTACATTGAAGAAGGTTTCAGTAATAAGCAGAAAACTGGGGCGGTTTTCCTGGACATTCAAAAAGCCTTTGACAGGGTCTGGCAGGATGCTCTGATCTACAAACTAATTAATTATAACACACCTAGCTACCTGATAAAATTCTTCACTTCTTATCTTTACAACAGAAAATTTACTGTCAGAGTAAACAAAGAGCTCTCAAACCTTGGAGATATTAAAGCCGGAGTAGCACAAGGTTCCAAATGCGGTCCGGTTCTATTTGCTCTGTTCATAAATGATATTCCAAAACAATTCAATACCATGTTAAGCATATTTGCGGATGACACAGCAATATTGGCAAGGAATAAAAATCACAATTACATACGCATTGCACTGAACAAACATCTCAAAACTCTTGAGGACTGGTTCCAAAAATGGAAAATCCAAATTAACGCCAGTAAAACTGAAGCTATTCTGTTTTCCAAATCTAGAAGTAACCCCCCCCCCATCCTCATTAATAATATTAGCATCCCGTGGTCTCAGGAATGTAAATACCTTGGTGTATATCTAGACAAACGTATGACCTGGAAACCCCATTTCTATTATATCAAGAAAAAGTTTCGAGACCTCACGAGAAAATTCTTCCCCCTAATCGCTCGAAACTCCAAAATGACTAGGGAAAATAAAATACTTATTTACACTGCCTATTTGCGACCAGTTATAACTTATGCTTGCCCTGTGTGGGGATATGCTGCCAAATGCAACATTAAAATTCTTGAAGTCCAACAGAACCGATTAATTCGTAAATTTTGTAATGCCAAATGGTTCATGCACAATAGAGATATTTACTATGCTCTTGACTACCTACCCTCCTCTTAAAAAGTTCATTAAAAACCTTTCTATTAACTTTTTTAAAAGTCTTGATAATCATACTAACGAGGCAGTTAACGCTATTACTAAATACTCCCCCAACATTAAAATTAAAAGACCTCGTAATATTTTAATTTAATAAAAACAGTCACTCTTAATTTTATTTCCATGTAGTGCCATCTAGTGGCCATTATTTTTCCTTAAAACTTTCTCAGTAGCTCAATCCTTCTCCATGGCAGACTCCCCACACCCTCCCCAGCTCTCTAGCCAATCAAAAGACTCAGTTCCCTTCACAGCCTCCTCCACTCACGCCTGCCTGCTGCTACACCATTGGTCATCGCATCTCCCCCTCCTCCTCACCCGACATGGACTTGAAATTGCATTCGCTGGTCGCAGAGCACTAACAGTTAACGGCATTGATGGACAGTTATGTCAACGCCTCCTATATCTAGAAAGCCGTTCATCCAGTTTAGAAGAAGTGGTCACGTGACCCCAAAGAAGGCCAAGCAGTATTCTATTCTGTATCTGTATTCTGCCATTGCAGCGTTTTGTGTTCGGTGTGCTTGGATTCATTTTATTTAACTTAAAATCATATATAGTATGGTGTACAAGTGCTCAGTTTTCGGCTGCAAAGGGAATTATGCATCCGGTCAAAAGGTTTCAATTTTCAAATTCCCGAAAGACCCTAAACTGAGCAAAATATGGGAGACACGAGTCATGAGAGAAAACTTCAAGCCTACAGCGAGCTCTAGAGTAAGTACATTTTTATTGTTGTTAAAGTGCATCTAGTTTTCATTTATTTTTGTTTTGATTAATTAATCGCAATAGGCTAAAAAATTAATTCTTCTGTTAATGTTCAAAACGATTTCTCTTAAGTAGTTAATCGTTCATAGTTCGACTTTTGGAGACTAACCTTTTTTCGAAGTCCTGTCTTAAATTGTGTGATTGTTTTTAACATTCTTTGAATGTCTGTCACAATTAAATTTTACTATTTCAAGTGTCCCTCGTGGATAACTTAGAAATCAATAAACATCGTGTTAGATAAAGGTCATTAATTTATATGATTAAACTATTTATAATAATGAGTAAGAATATTTAACAAATAATTATAAATGTAAATAACCAAATAGTAATAAATACATCTGCAGGTCATACAAGAAGTTGTTTCATAAACTATAATAAGCACAAGTGCAATGTCATATGAAATTAATAAATTCATATAACTTCAATTAATACTATATATTATTTTTTGAGTAATGAATGAATATAAATATATATATATATATTATTTTTTTAAATGATTTGTTGTTCAAGTGAGCTGGAGTTTACATTGATATCAATATTTTTTTTATTAATTGTTAGGGAAATTGTTTATTATTGTTTAGAAATATTGTTGATTTCTATCATAATAGATAATTAAAAAATTATTATGTAATTTATCATGGCATTATTTACTTTTTAACTATTTTAGAAATGTGTTTTTTTTTCATAGTAAACATAATTTAAGATTATCATAATGATAGTTCAAAGGTTAATAACAATCAAGTAAAATCTCAAACTTTATTTTGTAGTTACTTGTTTATCTCTATTATACAATCATTTAGTAAGATTGAAATATGTTCCTCGTGAATATTGTTGAAATTTACATTGTATTTTTTGGACACCAATGCGAATTGTACGTATTATAAATAAGGTGAAAATAATACTATTAAGTGCTTTACATATTGTACTGTATGCACATTTTGTCACTATCAATTTTATAGCATTAATACTTTCTCTTCGATGTATGCTTTGGCATTATTTATCATAATATATGCATGTTTATAAGATTATATTACCTTCTATTAGTCAAAAATTACACAAGTTCTTTTTCTGAGCTATCATTCTTTTCACTAGAGTAGTTTTGATGAAGATAGCAAAATACAAGTATCAAAATTTTGCTTTGTTTTAACATTTATAGATTTTAATTAAAATATCTTTAGAGACAAATATATTGATAGAACATTACTATTTATCAGTTGTCAAACATACAGTGTTTTAATGATTTTGAGTATTTTATAGAATCAAAATGTTAAAAATTAAACAATTGCAGTTTTCTTGTTTTATCATTTTTTTATTTTAATTCTTTAAATTGTTAAAACCTTATTTATTTCTATTGCGTTACTTTGTTTTCAGGAGTTTGCAATACATTTTCGCAAAGAAGGATGTTCTTATTGAGACTACGATGAAAATTCAGGTACGTACTGAGAGATGCTTCAGTATCCCCAAAATTAAAGAAGGCGCTATCCAAATATAAAGTATCGGATAAATCACACCCTTCATTGCAGCCAACTATGATGGCATCTCTCGAGAATCACCGTCAAAGAAGCGCAGAAGGTGGGATAAGTGCGGAAAGCACAGAGGCCAACATTACAATTATTATCTGAAAGAGTAGCTTTTTACTAATTTGGCTGAGTTGAAGCAGTACGTGATCTGCAAGACAGTGTATATTATGCAGATCTACCTAAGATCCCCAGATCATTAGGCCTTTTTTCCCGCTGAGGCCAGGACAGAACAGGTGCCTCAGCAGGAGACTCATTAAACGCCGCCAAAGGGCTGGTTGGAGTTGGCGCCCTCGGTCTCTTTAGTGGACACGTGATGAAAGGGTCAATTATCTCGAGGCATGAGAAACCGCTGAGCGGAAGGACAAACCCAGAAAGGTAAGGTGAGGGCTCGCTGAGGTGGGCTCCACTTACAAGATGGACGTGGTTTGTGGAAGGTTTTCTGGACCGTTCCCCTAGGAGGGAGGACGAGAGAGTAAAAAAGGGGTGCGAGGGAGAGGCAGGGGTTGTGGAAGGCCTCTGAGGGAGAGAGGAACTGGCGACGAACGAGGAGGCTCGATTTTCTTGAAGTAACAAGATAGACTTGGAGTCACTGAGACCAGAATTTCCCGATTCTTTTTGAGGCCACTAAGTGGGGAAGTGGGCCACCAATATTTGGATTAATGAGCACTGTATGGGACTTTTAATTGTCTGTACCTGAACTATCATTATGCATGTAATAGTTTCATCTTATTTAATCAAATACTATTATTTAATCAATATTCAATAAAACTCTTGCACACTGCTAGAAATAAAGTATTTCTTGGCTCTGGACCTTCCTCCCAAGTCATTGGCTGTCAAAACATTACAGCCCCTAAATTATTGAAAGTGGCAAAACGGTGGGAATAGAACCAGCTGGGAGACAGAGAGACCTATATTTACCTTGAGGATAGAACCAAACAAACCAGAGCCTATGTTACCTTGACGAACCAGCTAGAGTGCCAGGAGGCCTATGTACCTTGACAGTTGGAACCAGCTAGAATCTGAGAGATCCACCAGGTTACTTTGACGGAGTGAAACCAGCTAGAACCGGAAGCTATGTTGCCTTGCTGGAACTCTTAAGGAGCTACTCCGTCCTGCGAGCAGGGGAGTGCATCGGACCCACCTGCAATCCCAGAGGAACCTGTATGGTTCTAATAAGTCAGAGGCCTACGTCAGCACTTGGAAGGACCCTCTTTGGACCCATCTGCAAAATCCCGCGGCGGAAACTGCGTCACCCCGACCAGGCACCTTTGCTCGCGAGCATCATCTGCACGCCAGCATCCCGTGAGTTGAGATGGAAGTTAAGAGTTGAGAGCTTAGGTAGATCAGCAGAGTCATCGGAGCAGGAGGAAGTGGTGTGGCTACAGACAGACGAAATCAGTGCTACAGCGAGGAAAGTAGACACCATACCAGGATGAGCTGGATAACAGGTAACTCTTTGTAGCAGTAATATAGCACAAGGAAATGGGATTTATTTTTTAAAATTAAACTTGGGTGCAGTGTAATTTAAATTTTTTTAGAAAAAAATTATAGTTACTTATACAGCAGGAGAATTATGATTAATTTTTTTGCCAGGGAAAGTAAAACTAATTCCTTAAAAAAAAAAAAAAAAAATTCTTCTTGCTATAAAATTATTGGAACTAGATTGAGTACAAGATATGCAAAATCGGAACTTTAAAACATTGGGTATAATTCATAATGCATGTAAATGCTATTTGGTAAAATTTTTTGAGACTAAAATCTAGGGGAGAAAAGTGTCTCATGTACTTGATGAAGGTTTTCTTATTGTGTATTGAAAATAAGAATGTTGTAGCTTTATTTATTTATTAGTGTGTTTGTATTTTGTGTATTTTTATGGTATGATTGTCTAATGCACATCACTAAAGTAGTATTGCGTAGGAATTAGTTAAATGATTAGTAGGAGTCTAAGGTCCGGACTTACAGATTAGGTAGAAAGATTACCGGAGATTGTATAAGTGTTCTTTGTGTATCTGGTGTTAAAATTTCCAAAATGAGTGGACAACAAAATATCGGAAAAAATAGATTAATTTGCATTTAT
>BGPR01002900.1:0-41857 GCA_013235015.1 Araneus ventricosus
AAAACTAAAATAGCTGATTGTGACTTAAAAAGATATGCTAAACAACTTATCGTTTTCCATGCACGTGATACTATGTGTATAAAATTTGTCTTCAGACACAATATTCCTCTATTCATTCTTAAGAAGCATTCAATAGCGATATTTGTATTGTTTTGAAATTAGAAAATGAGGGGGAAAATTTTTAAATGAAAAAATTCTTTTGGGGCCGGTTATTTAACCCAATGTTAATATGTGCCAATACTTGACACATATTAAATGCTCCATTGCACTAAAAATAGGCAAACAAATTGCATGAAACTTAATTTTTCAGCAAAATAGTAATCAATCCGGTCAAAATAAGTAAAACAGGATTCAAGTAAATTATTTTAATATCAAATTCTGGTAAAATCTAAAAAAAACCCGCAGTTCTTTTCTCAAGAAGAAAACTTTGATCACTTAAAAACTTAAAACTTAAGATCACTTAAATTCCTTCAAATTTAAAATTCGTCATCTCATCTTATTCAAAAGAAAAATTCTGTTCAATAATATGAGCGCACATTTTATTCGGTTCTAATTCAATTGCTGTCATATTTAGATACATCATCCCACGTACATATAATAAAACGTATGTGCAATTACAACATTTATACGTTATGATTCTCAAATACAGTGTGGATACAGCACTAGCAAATAACTATCTACTTTTAAAATTTATGTACATGTAATCTAGGAAATTATATACAGTTTATTGTTATTTTGTATAGCGAATATTCTTCTGAATCTGAATTTCTTGTAAATACGGGAGAGTTGCTAAAGTTGGACCGTCGGTCTAGATTGAGCTTTATTGCAACCTCAATTCTATTAAATATTTGGGGCAAAATAGGCAATGTTGCAACGATGTAAATGTGGTTTCTAGACTCAGTTTTCAGAGAAAGCGCTACGTGGCTACAATTAAAGAACAAGTGATATTGAACAAGTGAGTGATTTAGATATCTTCAACTGAATATTTTTACAAAAAACTAATAGCTCTTAATTTAAATAGCCCCTTGATTTAAAGTAAGTAGCAAAATATGTTACTTCTTAGACAGGAAACTTTGTTGGTTATAACTTATGTTTCATTAAAGTAGCTTAGAGATAAAGTTAGGTGATTTTTTGTGTCCCAAATTTGCTCAGATTGGACACAATTTTTATTGGACTAATCAAATCAAGGGGATTATTTTCACGAACTTAAAGAATATCCCAGAAAGCAGTTGTAATAACTGATTGTCCTCATAAAACGGTTATGGAACAAATCAAACCAAAAAGACGCAATAAAATATATCAGAAAATTCATATCATAAAAATCTCACGAAATCTAAAAGAAACTTTTGTTAATTCTTGGCCTAGTTATTGTACGTATAAATATAAAGTATTGAACACTGTAATACTCTTCTAGAAGTAAAAGTAGTTTTCCGAGTATTTTTTTATTTTTTTGCATTTTAAAAGTGATTTCAATATATGGGCTACCTTTGGAACAGTATGCGCCAAAGGTGGTCCACCAGCTACAATTTTAAAATTGTATTTTAAGAATAATCAAATTTTATTTTACAAAGAAAAGTATGTTTGATATGTGTTAGAGATAAGTGTAAAATTTTACGAAAGGAAAATTCAGCCACCCACACCTAACCAGGCAATTTTGAAAAATCATCAAAGATTAACTATGGACACCTTTGACTCGCATATCTTATACAGAACGCCGTCCCATGCCCCCGTACCTGACGCCATTACGGCGACCGAACCGGTTGGGTGGGCATGAGACGCTTATCTTATACAGAGTGGTCATAAATTATTTGACCCATTTTAAAAATAATAGAAAATACTGATAATGTTACTACTGCGTTTTTTTTTTTTTTAACTGAGAGCGCATTTTAAAAAGTTTTAGGTAACGCGCCGTTACGGTGGTCGTAAACTATCGGACATCTCCCATTTTTGAGAGACATTATCTGCGAAACTATTAAAGCTAGAAGAAAAATAAAATCATGCATTTGTAGGAAATTTTAATTTTTTTTAATTTGATAAATCAATTGTAATTCGAAAACTGAATAGTTTTCGAGATATTCAAGACAAATCAAAAAAGAAAACCAGAAAGCGCGCATTGACTTCTGCTGATTGGTAACCATTGCGTATTTATATCTGTCGCTGTATCAAATTTAGAATGCTTCTAATGGTACGCCACTTATATGAAAAAATCTTTTTTATTTAAGTGGCGTATCTCTCTCATTTAAAAAAAAACCACAGTTGTAACATTATTATTTTTTTTATTAATTTTTAAATGGGTTTAATAATTTATCACCAAACTATATTTTGAACAAAACTTGTACTTCCTATTTTCTCTATTAATACTACTTATTAATTTTTCAAAATGTATAATCTCCCTGCATCTTTGAGAATCTGGCTCTTAGTTTTCTGTAGAAAAAGTGGAATTTTCTAATATCTGAAAATAATATTTGAAAAAGTCCAATTTTCTCTTCTCTTTCATTTCTTTACATTTTTTAAAAATCCAATTGATTTTTCAGTATCAATCTGATTTAATTTAATATTAAGACTATTTTAAGCCCCCCAAAATGATATACCTAAATAAATGCGATTAACATTTTTGATATGTTTATAAATATTTATTATTTGCCACTTAAAATATCTACAGTTTTTTAGCACCTCTATTTTAAAGGCTGTTTTCACTTCTCTTTTGCTGCAATTTAATTAATAAAAGAATCGAATGAATTTTTCATTGATATTTAGTGTAAATTACAACTTTAATGGTATAATATCAAAACATTTCAGCCAAATATTCATTTGTTGAAATGAAAATCATTTGACATGTATTTGTACAGATGAATAAGTTCCATTTTCGTCATTGAAGCAATAATTTTAATACTATTGCTCATACTTAAAAATTTACATAAAAGCAAAGGAGAAGGGGAAAAAGTTGATACATCGAACACATTCAAATCAAGGAATAAAACTTTTAAAAATGTTTCTCGGATTTCTCGTTAAGGGTAAAAGTAATTATCAATTTTCCCTTGGGAAAGTGGTGGTTATCCCATAGAAAAGAACCCCTTGATTTCATCAATCACTCTCTTATAAGAGCGACAAGTATGCATTATCTATTGCCCCTCTAGATATTTGCCAAGTTTTCCTGCCAAAGGTAATTAAATACAGTAAACCTATAATGTGTGCGGAAAGTCCACTAGTTAATGATGTGCGGAAATGCGCCTGTGCGCATCGGACATAGAACCCCAAACATAATCCGGTTAAAAGAGATCAAGACACTGTTAACTTAGTAGACTCTGCAACTACATTTTAAAGCTTTTTACGCTGTCTGCGATTTTTATTGCGATCTACCACATGCGAAATCTCTTCTTCGTGTACAATTCAAATGTCTTGTAAAACAGCACTGGCAAATGAAGCAGCTGCTCTGTATGAAATTGCGCATCGATCACATTGTCTTGCTAAGGTAGGGAAATCTAAACGATTTTACGATTGATATTCCAAGGTAATAACATCCGTATCTGTATACAAGGACGAAAACATAGTGTTGAGCTCAAGTAGCTCCATTGATTAAGTATGAGCAGCATCAGTTTTAACCATTTTACGTTTTATTCTTTTGTCTTCCATCTGTTTTCTTTTTTCCTTTTCTCTTTTTTTTTTTTGGTCGCAATTACGTCCACTTCTCCAATAAACATTTTCCTTTCTAATCTTTGATCTTTTATAAACAATCGCTCAGCAAGTAGAATTTTCATGCCTTTTTGGCATTCACATATATCGAAATTTGTACACTTACAAAACGTGATATCGAACAGACACGATATTTTTTCATTACGATAATTTTCCAATTTTTGTTGGTATTTTTATCATTTCTTCGCCCTATCCTCTATGTTTCTGCCTGTAAAATCGTTTCTTTAACACATTTTTAATTTTTAACTCGAAATTTGCATAAAAATCGTTTTTTTTTTGCAAATATTTAAGCGTCTTGGGGCACCGGAAGATATTAAACGAAGTTGAAAAAATTTTGCTTGTATCCTAGTACACTTAAAAGACAACTTTCGCACCCTATGCCGATTATTTTATCCACACTTTGGATATTCGATCCACCCTAATGAACAATAAACCGGCAGTGTCGATGACAAAGTTTCATACAAATAGTGATGCAGTTTTTCCAGATATATAATTATAAAATAGAATCGTTGACATTTGTATCATATTTCAATTATTACAAACCAATTGTTTCCATGATAGAATGTGATGATTAGATTAGATTTTTTCGTTTCAATATACAGATTAATCAAAATGTAAATAAATGTTTTTTCAATAACTACTTGTATGCCCTATAATTTTTTTATTTGTATTAGTCATAAATTATAAATAAATAATGAGTTCATATATATTTGTACTTATTATCATTATTATAAATAAATAATTATTGAATTTTTAAATGTTTTATTTTCATTTGAGGGAGGGAAGTGAAAGAAAGAGAGTGTGTGTGTGATCTACCATTACACATTTAATTTTATAGAAAAGCGTAAGTAGCTTCGCTTCTTTTTTTGCTATTTAAGTAGTTTGAACAAAATGAGTTTAAGTCGTGAAGATTCGATTATAAATCGCAATCGTCGAAAACGAGAAGTTAGGGAAAATGAAACTGTGGAAGAATCATTCATAAAGAAATTCAATCGGAATGAAAAAAATAAAGTTGTTAGTTTTAGTAATTAATGTAATTAATTTTCTATTACTAGCAGAAACGTATAACTGTAAGGCGAGCGAGTAAAGCGAGCTGGGATCACGTACACATCGTGATACTTGGGGGTTGGCGAGAGGAGCGAGCAGGGGGTTTAAAACCTCTAGTTTAATAAAATTGATGATACCACTCCAATCTAGGTGGCCGGTGAAAATTTGACGACTTTCACCTATATTAAAAGAATAAGCAATGCTGCTTCATCAATGCATTTTTTAAAAATTTGCTTTCATAGTTATACCCATTAAAATGCATTTAATTAACTTTAACACTAAAAAAATTCAGCGTTTGTCATAATAAGCCTTGGAGGTTAATTAATAAGCCACAAGGAATGCCAGTCATTTCTTAAATGGTTAAAGTATTGTAAAAGAATCATAACAAGAATAATTATGTTTAGCATTTTTTAAAATAAATATTAACTCATTATCTGGAACGATGTGGTTATATTATTAGCCGGAATGATGTATTCCGTATTTTTGTGGGTGAGGGGAAACGGAATTTTGCGATTATACTATTTGATAAGAGAAAATTCACAAGACAAATGGATGAAAAAAGCTTACAATGTATATGAAAGAATCAGGAATACGTTTTTGTTGTAACAAAATAAAAAATACAACTATGCATTCGCATATTTTAAAAAATTATTTAAATATAGTATTTAGTTTTACATTTCAAAAAAGGGTCCTTAATCATGGGCTCACGATCCCAAAATGCAGTCGTATTTTTTAAAAATTGTCTTGCTAAACTCTTCAATGACAGTAAGTATAATAACTATACGAAACTAACTAAGCTAGTAGTTCTGTGAAAAATAAACCTCCGTTTAAAAAAATCTCATATCTGCTCTTCATCGGAGTTTCTAAAAGTTTAATCCCTTTATTTTTCGAATGCGAATTACGGTAAAACATGTTAATAACGATATTGTCGGGGCATAACAAAAGTACTGTTATAGACAGATTCTGCCCGAGGCCCAGGAAACTGCCCGTGGCGCCAGAGTCCAGGGTGGCCAGAAAAAAAAGATGGTTTATTAGATTTGAGAAACAAAATCCTATATTTTTTGCATTTGTTGAATATATTATTTTATTCTCAATAAGGCCACTATATAATCTTCTGAAGTTTGAAAATCCTCACCAACTACTATATGTTGCAGATAAAAATATATATTTCTCAGTAGAATCTTGTTTGATATTTGGAATACAAACATTATAGAATTTTAAAAAATTCGTTGGTTGGGGAGGGAGCGCCATATTGTTGCCTTGCCTGGTTGGTTAAGTTACTTCGGGCCGCTGCTGGTTATAGACAGGTTATCAGTTCAAACAGTTTCAACATTTGAGCAGCTAATGTGTATGAACTAATATACTAAATAATTTTATTGCACTTATTGATTCATCTTTCAAATTCTCGCTAAAATGAAATTGTATTTGATAAATTTCAATTTATTTAAACTTTTTATAAGAGCTCAAAGTGAGCATTTCAGTTAAAATTTTTACTCACATCAAAAATATGCATAAAAGGGAGATCTATGCATATTTTTATTCCATACTAATGCCAGTGTTTTAAGTAATGTCCTAACATACCAATTGTTTTACAAGCGCCATCAAAGATTTAGCACATCAAAAACGAACTTAAAGAAACAAATGTCAGTCCAAGTGTTAACTGCGAATGAAAAGAATACTAGCCTCCCTCCCCCAACACCCTAATCTCCTAGCTACAACACGCTCCTATTTATAGCCCTTGTCCTACGAATGCTCTATTATCTCACATTCTGGATCATGGAATGTCCTTTTCCAAGGGGGAAAAAATCGGGACTGCGCTGTATAGGCTTTCTAAATAGGTAAAATTATCGTTAGACAGGTGTATCCAAAAAGTAATTATTGTTGTAGACAGCTTGAAAATGCAGGTAAATAGGAATTCCTTCAGGACCAAAAAAATACCTTTATAAACAGTACGTTATGCACAGGTTTCGCTGCAAACACAAGCATCTTATTATATCATTATTCAAAAAAAAATATTGTTAATTGTCTGCTTTTATTAGTATTCACTAAGTTACACTTACGGAGGCATGATAAATAGAGTTCCGTTTGGCTAGAATTGATTGAAAGAAGATGGAACATTATAGGAAACGGAACTATTAAAACCGAATCTTGAACATCTTGAAACGGAATCAAAATATAAAAATCCACACATAGAGGTCGCTTTTAATGACTTCGAAGAAGATCCATGCCAAATTCTAAGAAAATCTAACGCCGCCTTTATTCTTGACTGCTTAGGAAACAATTTTGAAGATAAAAAGAAAAAAATAACAAGGCTGACTAAATGATTGTTTCATTCAATTAAAATACCTTAACCTTTTGGAGTTGTACGTCGAGTCTGACTCGACATTCTTAATGGTGCAAAACTTTAATATTTTTGATGAATAGTTACAAAACCACAAAATTACAACAAGGTACAGATTAATATCTGGGAATTAAATCAGTGAATAATTATACTTTTTAACTCCCGAAGCTCTAAATAGAGCTTTTAAACTAGAACATGAATAATTATGCATTAACATCTCTGAGTGCAAAATCTGTTATTTCCCTCAAAACAGGCAGAGGTGGTTTATAGTCCAATCAAATTGTCATAATGTTGAATGTATCAAAATGTGGAAAAAATGCATAACAGCATTTTTATTATTTGGCATGGCCATCAGAAACATCTCACTATATCATGCACCCAAATATAAGCCTCGATAGTTTTGGTTGCTGAATGTCCTCACTGTACAATGCCCTCACTGTAGCGAACGAAGCGATCAAAGTTTGCATAACAAACCTGGGAGGATTAGAGAACGTTAGCAACCAGGAGGACGAACCCCTAATTGTAATTTTTTGCCAATCAAAAATAGATAATTTATGATTCTTAATATTTTTCAGCTCTCGAGAAATGGCTACCAGCTCTGTGATGTCTCAGCCAGAAAAGTACTTTTCTAAGGAGGGAACCGTGTCAGTTAACATTGCCTGTGAAAGATGCAGTATGCCCCTTAGAGTGCCCAATGATTTAAACAGTAACTTATTTTCTCAGAAGACTGGCCTTTCTTGCCAAAATGCAAAGGAAGATGACGACATAGTTTTTATTGAAAATTTCCAGATGATGACCGGAAGTATAGACAATGGAATCAGTCGCAATAAAGCTAATGATTATAAAGCCAAGCGTGACATTTTAAGACCACTTCTTTCAAAAAGTAGTGATCTGGGAAGATTAAATATTGAACTCTTGGGTTTGATGTCAGGTTCTCCCAAGGTTGATCATCCTTTGTGCCAGGATTGCGCAGACAATATTCTTGATAATGTGGATGAAGAGTTCAAAGCTGATGAGGATGATATTGAAGAATATCGGCAACTCCTGCTACGACTTGAAATGGAAAGCGAAGAAGAGGATGTAGATGAGTTAAAGAAGGAGTTACAAAAGTATGAAGAAATTGAAGCTCGTCTACAGGGAGAATTGTCCGTAATGGAGACCGAGAAAAACCAAATCAAAGAACTGGCAAGAGGTCTGGAAAGGGATTGTGGCATTCTTGAAGAGGAAATGAATGAAATGTGTCCAGAACGGCAATACCTATTGTCCAAAGATGACCTCTGTTCCTTCCAAAATCAAATCACCTATGTAAAAAACAGATGTGACAAACTGGACAAAACAGATGCATTTAGACTCGCCTTTCAAATTTTGTGTGATAATGACATTGGTGTAATTAATGGATATAGACTAGGAAGATTGCCTAATATTCTCGTGACATGGTCTGAAATCAACGCAGCATGGGGTCAAACTGTTTTATTGCTTCATTCATTATCAAAACTTATCAATTTTACGCTTGAAAACTTTGAGTTAGTACCTATGTCTAATCGCTCGTATGTAAAGTTAGTAGTAAGTAATGAAGTAAAACTGTTGCCTCTATTTTACTTTGGAGATGGAAACAAAACAATAAAGCTGATGGAATTTGATCAAGCTATGGTTGGGTTTTTAAATTATTTGCAAAAATTCAAAGAAGCAATTGAAGAAGAAGATACGATTCGTTTGCCATATCCAATTCAAAGGAATAAAATTATTGATGGACGAAATGGAAACGCTTACTCTGTCAAGCTACAACTAAATACTGAAGAAAACTGGACAAGGGCGCTGAAATTTGTGCTTACAAATTTAAGATGGGCTCTTGCTTGGTCGTCTAAAATAATTGCAAAA
The DNA here is from genome assembly GCA_013235015.1 of Araneus ventricosus. Classification (NCBI taxonomy): domain Eukaryota; kingdom Metazoa; phylum Arthropoda; class Arachnida; order Araneae; family Araneidae; genus Araneus; species Araneus ventricosus. The sequence goes on from BGPR01002900.1 coordinate 8,960, forward strand.
TAGCGAATTTTTGTGGTGTTATTTCCATGTGAAGAAGGAATCTACAGCATTTCAAAGGTAAGATAAGCCTAACATTTGAGCTTAGTGTAAATTATAAATGTTGGATTCTGTAATATGCCTGTTATGATGTGAAAATTAATGAAAATATTTCTGAATATAATACATTATATAAAATTAATGAACTGATATTATTATAAAACAGCATTTCACTTTAATAAACTGGAAAGTTTGATGGATATTTAAATAATATAATGTCCTAGTATCAATTTATTTATTTTTATGATAATACTATTATATGTCTGTTTAGTACAAAAGTCTAAGAACTTAGTTTAAGACAACGTTATATTATCCAAATTTGGAGTCATTCGAAGAAATGCAAAATACTGTTTTGAAATGTATATTTTGCAATCCTCAATGCTCGCATTATAAAATCCTTTCAGCTTGTTGTACATTCCTCATTTTAGAACAGTGTTGCGATGTATGTCTTTGTCAAAAGATAAAATTTTATGAAATATTTTAAGAATTAAATAAGGAAAAAAATTATATATGTTAAATTTGTATTTATTACCTTGTTTATTTTTTAGAAAAAAGTCATAAGTAAAATCCTCAAAACATTAAGTTGCTCCGAACACATTTGAATGAGATTGGCACTATTCATATGAAACTGCATCAAATGAGGAACTTGCACATTTTTTGTTTATATTTTTATAATATAGAAAATGAAAAAATATGATGGGTAGTATCTTTCTTTTTTACTTTTATAGCCCGAAAAGGTAAAATAAAACAATTTCAAGTGCGCGTTATTTACTTCCTCTCAAAAACGCTAGTTTTCCTAAGCCACCACTTTTGACGTCAAAGTTCACCATGACGGTTTGTTTACTTCGATGGCGCCGTTAAAATAGCAAGTAGCATAGCAAGCGGCATATGTTTCTTGTTGATCTAAAAAGGATTTTTATAAAACAAAATAAGATTTCGAAATGTTTTTTGTTTAGTATGTTTTCCTAAGTGTTTTGATATTTAATTTTTGTAAATAGCACCATTAGTTCATTTTTTATGAATCACTTTGTCTTCAGCAATCGGTTTGTTTACATTCGTCAGATTGAATACGTCTAGCATTTCGTTAATTTTAACTGTATTCAATTAATTTCACCTGCATACGATGTTGCTCATGTGTTTAATTAGTGGGAGAGTGGTTTTTCCCGTCCGAATATCATTTTTCATGCATTTTGTGACTTTCCAAAATATGATGCAATCGGCTATAACCCTTTGGTCAATAGCTTTTTTCGAGTGCGGAAATTCTTCTTCCCAACTGTTTAAACATAATTATTATTATTCTCTATCTCTTCCTGAGTGTTTCGACACATCATTTATGCAATTTGGACAATTAGTTCATTTTTTATGAATCATTTTCTGTTTTGGAAATCGTTTGTTTACGTTTAACATCCTTCACTCTGTCAGATTAAACACGTCTGGCATTTAGCTAATTTCAACTATATCAGACTATTTTCACTTGTAAATGATGCTCCCAATGTATTTATTTAATGGGAGAGTGGTTTTGTCCGCCCAAATTCAATTTCTGGCATTTTTAGAGCCTTTCCAAAAAATGATGCAATCAGACTGTAACCCTTTCGTTACTAGCTTGCAGTAAATTTTTTGAACCTCTCCCATTTCTTTAATTTTTTAATGATTTTTGCAGCATACGTTGTCTTTGATGCCTGTTTATTGTTGGGGAGTGGTGTTTTCTGCCTAAATTGTATTTTTCTTGTACTTGGCTTCTACCCCCCTTTTTATTCGGTATCGTCTCATCTCTCGCATTCCCTTAATTTTTTATATTTTTGGATTATTTTTGCTATAAACATTGTTTCTCTTGCCTATCTTTCCTGTGGGTGTGATATTTCCGGGATAAATTTATTTTTCCTATACCTGACTTACCCCCCCCCCCTTTTTCGTTTCACATTAAGCTCTCGCATTTCCTTAATTTCTGATGTTTTTCGATGATTTCTTTTGCAAACATTGTTTCTTTTGCTCTTCCTTCGTGTGTGTGTGGTCATACTTGCAGAAATAAATTTGTGTTTTCCTCGTATTTCCGCTCCCGTGAAATCCGGGTTTTTTCCTAAAAACGAAAACATCGTCATGCTGTCAATTTTCGGCAAATTGTCCGACTGTCCTTTGGTAAATCCAGATATTACGGACATGATTTGTAAAAATGAATAAACATTTAGAAATAATCAGTGAAAATGAGAGGATGAATTATTATAAAGATCGGAGTTGAAATAAATTTGGATGTCAATAGAATACGAACGCTAGACAAACGTAAACATTACAGCGTGGTGAACAATGACGTCAAACCAATCACGTAGCGTTTTGAGGTCATGTGTTTTTGCCGTACTTTTCGGTAATTTAAAACTTAAATTTTAATTAAGTCCATTTTATGGGTTTTAATTATCGTTTTCGAACATTTTGATGATCAGTCTGTTGATAAAACACAGAAATTAGCATTTTCCTCACGGGTGCAAGTTCCTCATTATGTGCACGAACTTTTTGTTTTTCATAAAAAAAATTCAAAAAATTGAGGTCTTCAAATCGATGATTTAAGAAAAAAGGAGGTGGGACGAGGACAAGGACCGAGCACTTGAATTTAATTCAAATTAAAATAAAGTATCGTTTAAATTTTGAAACATTATTCCAACAACATTCCTATTTAATTCCCTTCAGGAAATTTTATATTATGTTTTATAATTCTAAAGAAATATATATATATATATATATATATATATATATATATATATTATTAGATTGCGTTGAAAAAGATATTGCAATTTTTTTACTATTTTTAAAATTTAAATTTTGGATATTTTTATACGCGAAATAATTAAACGAACTCTCTTGAAACTGACCCGAATTATTTTTGTTATATCAGCTTGTCGAAATTTGCTATTAGAAACTGCTTGTATAAAGATTAAATTAAAATCAATAAAAAATGTCTGTTTTGGGAATTAGAGAGCCTCCACCCCCCACACCCCCCCCGAGATGTTCATTGCCTAAGGGCCCCTACATGGCTTAATACGATCCTTTCTCTAAAACTGCATCTCTTCCTTCCTTGACCCCCACTCCCAAGTCGGGACGCCATTGAAGAAATACTTGTCTTAAAATCGATTATTATTTTTTATATTAACCAATGAATTTAATAGCTTACACGAGAAATTAACGCATTCACTGCCACCATATAAAAACAGCATTCATTTAGATATAAATGGCACTTAAAGTGTTAAAATTTAAAATCGTTTGCAACAATATATTTTTTCGTATATAGGGTGCTCCCTAAATCCCGTCCTCCCCCTTAATTTCAGATCGAATGCAGCTGTAGTCATAAAAGTGATGTCGAGTAATATATAGTAAAGTGGCTATGCGCTACTCTGTAAGATCCCTTACAGCGACACCTGGCGACAAACCGTGGAATCAGCTTTCGTATCTGGAAAACAGTACGATATAAGGAGAAAAAGACGATTGCAAAGTTGTAGAACATCATCAATTTAGTAAAGAAAGATACCTTGTAGACTATAAAACTAAGAACAGAACGCTTCTTCATTTATTTGATGCGATTCCCAACATTGCTGTAGAAACGTATTAGAAAGAGAGAAAACTAGTTATCACAAGATGCCTTTACATTCGGCGTTCAAACTGCTCTCCGTCAAGTGACCTTTGATTGAATTTTACATTGCACAGCTTTTTGCGCATTAGGTGTCACTCTGGCACTTAAGTAATGGAAGAGAGGTCGTATACGACTGCTGTTTGAAATATCCCCTCAAGAAAAAAGTCAATTGGGGTCACATTTGTCCGAAATATAAAAACTTTTTTCTTTTGTCCACATTTCGTGACGTGACAATTTCGAAAATAGCGGACAAACAAATGTCCGCTTTAAGTGTTTTATTCTTAGAATTAATGTACAAAAGGTGTTTTTTTGAACTAAATTCGATAATGCTCTACAACTTAGTAATTGACTTTTTCCCACTATATTGTACCATTTTCGAGATAGGAACGTTAATTTAGCAATTTGCCACCAGGTGGCACTGTAAGCAATTTTTTGCGCATAGTCACTTTACAATGCATAGACACTATTTTTTAGGACTACAGCTGCAGTCTTTCTGATGTTAAAGAGGGGATGTAAGAACTTTAGTGGATACTTTGTATGTATTTGAATAAAAATAAAATCCAACTTCGCTAAAATTTTGATTTTTTTTTAGTAAGAATAAAATAAAATTTTTTTATAAAATATTGTTTTTATATTCTATTAACAATTAAAGCACTTTATTATAAAATAATAGTTTTAATGCTGTTCCTTTAATTATTTATTGTTAATTTTCTTGTTTAATGTTAGAAGATCCAAATATCAACAGTTTATTCTTGCCAACGATACGTTCAGATCGCTCACAGTTGTTAAAAGGGAAAAAATGGTTTAGTGCAAATTTTAATATTACGATGTCAACTTACAGAATGAGAAATTATCTACATTTAAAGCAAGAAATTCTTTATGCTTCAGAAAATTTTCCTTTTTAACTTTCCTTTTTTCTTCTTTAAATATGCTCTATTTTAAATAACATTTATGCTGTGAAAAGAACTAGATAAGGTAAATGCTCCAGTAGTGGGCCACTTGAATTTTAAGTTGAAAAACAAGAAATTCCAACATTCCAATGAAATAAGAGATCTGCCTCTAGTAGGCTGAAACCCTTATCAACTAAATACCAAAGGCACAGCCTTTATTTCCTGTTCAGTTAGGAGCTAGAAAGTTTGTTGCTGAAGTTGGTCTCTGAGAGAAGCATTTTTAGCTTATTCTTAGGGATTTCCTTAAGAGGTAACTCTTCTTTCAACTATTTTTTAGCATACATTCTATTTGTTTTTAAAATGAATTGTTATTGATATTATTTGATTATATAATGAATGTATTATAAACTATCTTTAAATGAAATAATATTGATAATTTATGGATAATGAAGGGTGGCCCACTTTTGGATCAATGTTTTACTAAATGCTCCAGAAGTGGGCCTAGCGAGGCCAGTACTGGAGCACATGCTTTCTCTCAAATAGACTGTTTTGTGATGTTTAAATAAGAAGGTTATATCTTGTAAAGTCTGTTTATTTAATTAGATGTGCTTTATTTTTATCAGAACCAGTAGTGGGCCACATGGCCCACTTCTGATACACTAATAGCCCACTACTGTTACACTAATGGAACATTCTGACCAATTACTTAAATAATAAATATTTTATAGTACTGTTGAGGAAAAGACTGATATTCAAGAATTAGTTGGGCTCTGTAATGAGGCAGACAATAATAACTATCGCATTGCTGGACCATCGAAAAATATTCCATCACCATTTAAAAGGGCTCTTTTCTGGCTGCAGAAGAAAGATGATAAAAGAAAAAAAAAATTATTCAACATAAAATACCAAGATTTAATATCCATAATGCCCCAAACAGAACTTAAAATGAAAGATCGATAATTAACATATACCTTTTAATAAAAAAAATTGGCTGTTAGAGAAAAAATGTAAATCTCATGTGACTAGAATCTATAAATAAACGATTTCGCCTATATCAAGCCATTTTTATTGCATTTTTTACAGTGTATAATGTTAATATATTATTATTATTATTACTAAATATAATGATTTTATTCTTTTTTCTTTGACACAATTGACAAATCTGGGTGGCCCACTTTCGGTATGCCCACTACTGGTACATCAAAAGTTTGCTATGCCCACTTCTGGTGCATAGGAGTGATCTAAGTTTTTAATTTTTTAAAAATTATATTACAATTATTTTGATATTTCAGGTGATTATTATTTTAGATAAAAGTTTGAACAACCATACAAAAATACAGATTAGCGAAACTTCTCAAAAGTTTAGATGATAATTGAGGAAATACCCTTAAGTGGCCCACTACTGCAGCATTTACCTTACTCACAAACTTTTTTCCTTGTTTTACTGATCATGTGCTTGGCTTAAGGTTTCAGTATTTATCTTATTAGTTGCATTTTTTTTGTTTAATATCAATTAAAGCAATTTTCAGAATTCATATTTTTAGTCAGTTTTAGTTGAGCTAGTTACATTAGGTAAAATAAAAATGAATGACTTCCTAAAACACACTTTTATTTTATTTTCTTTTTCAGAGAAAAATCCTATGGAATTAAGCACAAATCTCCATTAAGGAAGATGTGAATTTCTACTACTATTGACTATTACTATGATGGAAAACCGTTTTCAAGTGTTCTTGTCCCTACAACAGATGATAATTATACGCTCCGTAATATTGGGTTATGGATTGCAGTCCATAATAATAGTAAAAATATTAAATATAAACTGATAAATCCAATAAAAATATTAACTGCATTGCAAGAATGCCTCTTTTCTTCGATAAATCACTCAAGCAAAAGAGACGAACGGCTGAAATCTACTTGGAGAAAAAGTACTGAAATTAAAGAAGACATTGAGAAGGAAAATTTTAGAACCCACATTTCTCAGATCGGCATGGAAATAACAAATTGGACGGCGTTTCATGAGGTGTACCTAGCAAATTTTGATTTCACTGAAACAATTTTGTAATCGTTGGCATGTACCACCGCAGGAAATATCAATCATGTAAAAACTATTGTAACAGAAGAACACCCACAGATATCATAAATCACTACAAACTGGCTTGTTTAAACTGCTTAGAAGACGATATTGGAAACATTTGGAAAAAATATCTAGAATATCTTCCTCAGTCGAAAAATGGGCCTTGATCTCTGAAGGGAGACATAGTACATAGGACATTTTCGAGACGCACAAAGGAATTAACTGTTCACGTTGGAACTAGTTTGACTGTAGTTCGTTGACTGTGGCTAACATTCTTCGAACCAGCAGGTCTATGAAATCTGCAAACGAAGAAATCAAAAGTGCTTTAAAAGATCCCCTCCTCCATCGGCAATTGACAAAGGAATGATTGATGGTTCGAAATAGGTATGCTGCTTTCTCAAAGTTCGCGGTTGGTCGTCGTGAAAATAGTTTCTTCGAACGGTTTAGGAACCTTAAGGATGTTTTGAACACTCTGGATGATCCGAAATTTTTGTATTGAATTATAACGTATATAAATTACTTAAATTTACCTTATAAATTAAAAAAAAAAATTCGATGCTCTAGAAATGCTTGGGAACCGCTGTTAAAGGTTAAGAAAAAATGGATAGAAGCAATTTTTTTCAGTTTGTTAAGTCCATTAAAGCAATAAAATGCTTGTACCTTTACAAACATGTTTAGCAATCATTTAATATGCCTTTGTCTATCGTTTTTTTTTCTCTTCCTGAGTAAAGGAATTTCTTACTCTTAAATGCACAATTGGGAACAAAAAATGATCACGCTTCATTTTTCTGAAAAGTATCTCTAGCTCAAATTAATAGAAGGAATCTTTTCGGAAAAGTATACATGATGTCTACTTTGTTCGTGGCCCAATAGTTAATTTCTAATCCGTCAGAGATAGGCATATATTTGCCACTGGAAAAATGCTTTAAATGACATAAGGAATAATATTTTATATTGTTTGAATAAATGCAATATGGGAAAAATTACTAACTCTAAATTTTTATACAGTATCTCAAGGTGCTATTAGTAATATTGTGTTAATATTGTTTATAATATTTGTTTTGAATGTTGACACATAACATTTTAAACAAGAAAATGTTCTACTCTTTTGAGACTGCAATTGGTCGAGTTTCAAAATCCCTGTTTTAGAACATTTCAGTGGCCGCTTCGAGAAAGATTCCAGAATCGACGGGGAGCCGCGGTGGACTAGAGGTAAGCCTTCGGCTTCGGGTCGGAGGGTTCCAGGTTCGAAACCCGATTCCACCGTGTAATGAGGCCCGTTGCACGCCAAATCATGCGTAGTGTCCCATTGCCCTCCCGCTGGCGTGGTGTGGAAGCTTGGAGAGGTAGGTGCCAGTTCAGGTGTCGTCCTCGTCATCTGACCGCGGTTCAAAATTACGAGGTCCGTCCCCAAATACTTTTATGTTGCTTCAAAATGGGACGTTAATATAACTAAACTAAACCGACAATGTATGGACGCCTCGAGAGAGTGATGGTCGTGGATTGGCTTAAAATGAAATCCCAAGCACCGTAAGTCCTATTAGTTTGGATTTCCAAAGAGTGGAATTTTTTTTATCGAGTATGTCAATATATCAAGAATATTTTACTAAATACGACTAATAGGACAGGGGGATTGTATAAAAATTTATACTTCATGATTTTTTCAGTACCAAATTTAATGACTTAAATAACATAAAATTTAATTCTTTGTGTAATTTAAAGCATTTTTCCGACTGAAAGCATGTGCCTATCTCAATCGGTTTTAGAAGCTAGCTAATGGGGTATCTTTAGAGTGGACACTCTGTATATTGGTGAGCGAGCATCTATAGTGTATACAAAACGCTAAGGTACGTGGCGCGGAAACGGAGTTAATTTCTCTTTTGCCAATGACAACGATAAGTTTGTTTTCAAAATAAAACCGGTAGCCTCCGCCATGTTAGGCACAACTTCATAAGAATAGTCTGCTGCTATATTCGTTCAGTTGATTCAAAAACTTGCAAATAAATTTTATCAAACTCTCCTCTCCTTCTAAATTTCAGCAATATTTAAAATCCCAAACTACGATATGAATGACATCAGAAATCGTAAAACCCCCTGTTTCACCTTCATCTGTGCGTTCCGATAGCACAGTCGTCAAAAGTCGTCCCCGTTTTGCAACGCTGCAGGTTCTTTCCTTGAGTGGCGAAATTATCCCCGGAATGTTTTTACGTACTTTCACTACCTCATCTGCCTCCAAAATTATCTAATCATTTTAGTATCACCTTAATAGCTTAATCAATGTATTTTTACTTGAAAATTAAAAACTTTCAAAAAATCTTCACACATTTTTCTTTCTTATATTATTCATTAATAAATTATTTTTATTTGGCTCAAGCATTAACTAACAGATATAATTTCTATTTTCATCAAGCCATATCTGCCAGATTTATGGGGTCTGGGACAACAATGAAACGCAACACCTCTCATAAACTACGGAGACAGAACGCACCAATCTGGCCGAAAACTACAGTGAAATGCGCGGGTAACGATGCGGAGATGCTCCGCGCGGGATCAGCTACTTTCCTAAGGACGAGTTTTTGCGGTAAAGTAGGACTTACGCCTCACCCATCAACTTCCGGCGATAATGTTAAGCTAATGGGAATCTTCAAAATTTGAACACCCTGTTTGAAGATATTAATTAATGTTTAAAGTGTAGTTTTTTAATATTACAGGGATGAGATTCTTCCGCTTTTTCGCGAATTTCCACTTTTTTTGTTATTTTGGAGAAATTCCGTTTTTTTTTTAAATCTTTTTTTCTCTCAAAATTCCGGGTTTTTTTTTCTCCCGGATTTCCGATTTTTTTCCCCTGCAAAAATTTGCTTTTTCTTCCGAAAATTCCGCTTTTACACAAAGAAAAGAAACTTTCCTATCTTACGTTTTCGAAAGAAAATTCTGGGAAAATATGCTCAATAGTGTGGCTTAATTCCACTGGCTAGGAAACTAGCTGATTGATCTTCTATTGACGAATCAACATATCTGCAAGGATGAACATTCCAACATTCAGTGCCATTCAAAGTATTAAGTACCATCTTTTTGCAGAAAACAAAACCTCTGTGGCATATTTTGCAAAAAAAAAAAAAAAAAAATTGCATGAACATTTTGAAAAATAAATTAGTTGAAAACTTAAGGTCATCTTGTATGGCGTACCAAAATGAAGAAATAAAAAAATAAACAAAAATAAATAAATAAACTACATAAAAAAAAGAAACTCCTGTCAAAAGAGGCAGCTAAAAAGCTGTAAGACAAAAATAAAACATGATTTACCTAGGCGTTCTAGAGATAGTGTAGTCCGGACAACTATGCCAGTAATTAAACAAAGAGATACTAATGAAGACTGTGCAAACACTTTAGCCTCTACTGAAAATAAACTTGCAGAGGATGCAAACATCCTTTAGTGAAGAAAAATCTGACAAAGATAGGAGCCCTCTAAATCTGTTACCAACAAAAGCCACACAAATAAAAAAACGAAAGAAAACCACTTATTAAACAATTAAGGAAATGTTTCAAAGGGTTTAAAATAACAGTAATGCTAAATGAATCTGTCATTGTAACTGTACAACTTCTCAACCCTTCTCACTTTATAAGGTGCAAAATCATTGTGCTGTTACTTTTGCAAAAAAGTATAAAAATAAAAGAAATAAAACAGAATTCAGTATATGATACACTATTATAATTTATAAAGAGCTAATACACTTTACACAATTGCATGAAGAAAAAGAAATTATTTGTCACTATTTTTATTTATTTTTGGAGCTAACTTTTATCAAAAGGCTATTAAATATAATTATTCTCATACTTCTGTTGGGTGAATGTTGCATCTCAGTGATGTACATGTGGTAAATATGTTTTAATATCTAATTTTGTGTTTGAACATGCCCCTGATGATGTGTTAAACTTGTTTGTTAACTTTTAATGTGAATGATTTAATAATAATTTAATATTATTTTTCTTATTTATACGTACTGAATTATAAATAATTAAGTTATTAATTATTATAGTGTAATATTTACATCATGTTGCATGTTTCGATGTTTTACTTCTTTCGCGTATAAATTATGGTACAGATTTTTTTCTCACGTATGATTTCAGTCTTTTTGCTTTTTTGCCAATCTCATCCCTGATATTATGGCTTAAGGATACTTTGAAAATATATTAAATTTCGTGTTCCTATTGTTGGTGCTCTCAATTTTTACTTAAAATAAGAGCCTAATTTTCTGGAAAGGTTGCCATAAATATTCTTTATTGCTCTTTTTGGCGCTTTGTGTGCTCAAGAAAAAACTGATTCGAACTTGGAGCTTGATATGGAATTCAACTGGATTTGGCGATCGCTTAAATTGGAAGTTACTTACTGGAAAACGGAAGTGAACCTTACCACGGAAGTTCTGTGAGACCAAAATAAACAAATCATAAAACTCGACCATACCAGCTTTAATTTTTTTCCTTTTGGAGCGCAAAGAAAGTTAAAATCTTAAATTTTTTTCAAGTAGTTTGAAGCAAAATTTCAAATGGATCGGTGAATTCATATGCTGGTAAGACAGATTAATGTCCAATCTTGCTTCATTTGAGAAGCATCGAGGCTTCAATAAGGATAGCCGCGATAGCTTGGTGATAGAAGCTCCAAAGAACAGCGGGTTTCTAGATCCGACCATTCCAGATATCCCTCGTATATGGTGTCTATTCTGGTACCCCCGGTTGGGTTGGATTCCATTGTTAACGTGCGGAACCAAACCCAACTCCCAACCCAACCGGGGTACCAGAATAGACCCCTATGTGAACTGACGCACATTCAATCTGTCTGGCGATCAAATGATCGAGTGGTGCGCGATTCAATCTATCTGTTCTTTAAAAAGCTTTTTTGATCTGAATTCTGTTTAAAGAAATTGTTTTTTATACTTTCGAAATGGAACGTAAACCAATCAAACACAGAATTTAGAACTTTTAGTTTTATTTTTAGTAACCTGATACATAGTTATCAATTTGATTAGAAAATTTTATTATTAGGTTAACAGCTTATATACCTTCCGTTCTGTTTCAGAAGTTTCAAAGGTTATATGTTTATTTCTGTTCTTTAATATTATGAAACCTCTGTATTCACAAGTTTATCCCGTTTTATTCTATAAGAAATTTAATGAAAAATTGTTTTAATCAATTGCCGGTTTTTCCTCTTTGTATTAATTTTCAGGGGGGGGGGGGCTGACATCGTTATAAGCACTACCTTTATTTTAAGAAATTACATTTTGGTTGTATCTCCTCAGTGGCATCAGTGTTTTGGTTCATAAAGAGTCTGAGTAAAAACACTGTATTCGTTTATAAATGGCACCAGTGTAAGCATTTTCTTCAGTGACATCAGAATGAGCATAGGCTTCATTTTAAGGAACTGCTTTCTGATTAAATCTTCCCGGTGCATCTAGTTAAATACTTTGAAAAAGTGTAGCCATGGATATAGTTTTCATTCCAACTCTCAAACATATGGCAATGGCTAAAGTGACAACCGCAGTTTGCGAGCATCCAGATATATATCCTTATACATTGCGTAACTTCCGATTTGACCAAAGTGAAGAAGAAAAGCAATTTTGCGAAAAAGCCGAGAAAATACTGCCATTAGCAAAAACTCTCCAACCTTTAGCCTTAATTTGGGTTAAAACACTGTGCTTGGAAATTATATCATGGAGAACAAGGCATTATAAGATTTTATACTCAGCTGTTGACAATTTGATAAAGTTTTGTTGGAGATCCGATGGATCGATCGACAGCTCAAAAACTGCCGAGGCTTTAGTCAGAAACGAAAATTTTTATTACATCCATAGGTTTAATTTAGCCTGTTGCTACTTTTTAGAGAAAGATATACAGGACCTGTGGATGAGGATTCCTAAAAACGAAAAATATTTTTCCTTCTCTCATTTATTTCATGCTAGAGAAATTATTGAGTTTTGGCTGCCTTGGGTTGAAAGTGGAGGAAGTGCGGAGCTTCTAGATATTCTGAAGTCTTCAATATCTGATCTTCCAGACGACGTTTTTCTTGTCGAACTAACTATCGCAGAAGTGTGTTTACGACGCTTCGTCGAAAAATTGCCAAGGGATAAACGTCTAGAGTGGTTGAAAAAAATTACAAAACATCGGCTTTTGACTCGGGATTTAGCACACTTCCTTGTCTCTGGACAATTAAGAAATCAACAAATAGCAGTTTTTACCGAGGACGCTTCGGTCGTACTCAGTAGCTTTCTATCTTGGCCTTTGCAGATTATGTTTATAGATGTGGCTGGGCATTTATGGGACCATCTGAGTGTAGAAAATTTTCTAACGGTACTTATTGATATTTGCAACAAAATTAATGACGGGCAAAAGGATTTCGATTATTCAGAGCTTTTGAATGAATTCTGGACTATAAGCCCACTACCTCACAGAGAATTTGTTGGAAATAAACTAAAGAATCCAGATAAACGATCCTTACGTACAAAAATAGAGAAGCACATACCACATTTATTTACAAAGTAAACTTCCATAGTATATTAGCTAGCATGCAACTTTAAACTACACTATTTTTTAAGAAATTGCTATTTAGATGCAAGATTTGACGCAGACCCATGTACGCAGCAGGTCTTTGATGATTTCAGGTCTCGAACCAGTGTTTATGCTGCTTGCACAAAGCCAAGACTATGCCACCGTAGTCTCTGCCAACCATTGACTGTATCAAAATTTATTTTGTTCATTCATCGAATCATTGATTTAATCGACGAATAGTCGAATAATTAGTCTTATCTTATGAAAAATATTTTTGCTTAGGTCTTTTAATTATGCAATAAAATTATTTTCCAAAATTATGGATTAAAATATGCAGATTCTTTATTTCTATTTAACTTAATTTGCTTCATGTTGATAATGATGTGATTTAGTAATTAATTTTTCATTCACTTTCGAGTTATATAACTTTGTTCGCTTGTGTGTTTTCGATGACAATAGAGTATTTTTATATTTTCATGACTTAATTAGATGAATAGATTTGATGATAATTGAATCTTGATTCCATATGAATGGCACAACTGTGTAGTAAATTTGATCATAAAATGATTTCAAGAATCTATAGTATTCATAATCGATATAAATGAAACGGACACTCCAATTTTTTTGTACGGTGAGAAAATCCAAACAAAGGAATAGATATTCTTTAAATTTTGCTTCCAAATTCTATGAAGTCTAAGGAAAGTTTTAGTGTAATTTTCATGACGATTAGGTAATTTTGTGGAGTTTACGGTACCGACTTACTCCGTTCCTCTTAGGATAGCCAACTCTTTGCCGCCAAGAACGGTGATGAGAGAACATTTGTTTTGGATGCGTCTAGGTGTTTTTAACGAGTGACAAGCGCGCATGCGCACAAATTAATTTTTTCATCGATGTTTTGCTTATCAGGCTATATTGCGCCACGTTTCGATTGGACTGGTTTGTTCAACTCTTCGATGCAATTGGTCGATAAATTCGAATTTGAAGAAAACTTCGTTTGGAATTCTTCGGATGGAATATCGGTTCAGTACCGTGTATGTTATTCTGTGTGTTTCGTTTCTCAATGAATAAGCGAAGCTGCGATTATTCCACTATGCTGAAAGCGAAGCCGAGGATGTTTTTTTTAAGTTAAAAAATTTGCCCGGTGCACGCTTGAAATACCGCAGGCATTGCGTGCGGAAATTCTAGTTTTCGGAATTTTTAAAAAAATCTAGATGCCTAACATGCAATGAAAAAGCGAAGCTACTAGTTTACTACTATGCTGAAAGTGAACCCGCTGATGTTTTTTTAACTTAAAAAAATTTGCCCGGTACACACTTGAAATGCCGCAGGCATTGCGCGCCAATTCTCTCGTTTTCAGGTGACGCATGCGCAAGAGAGCAATAAAAACTGCACTGCACATCCAAAACAGTATTTGGCGACGGCACATGAAATTGCTACAAGAAAAATTGGCGAGAAACAGGTGGGTACCGTAAACTCCACATTTACCAAATTAAGTTTACACTTCGGATGCGCAGTTGAAGTTCTTCTGGATTAACCTTCAGCAGGCGGGCGTATGCAGAAGACATATTGTACATCGTATTACATACTTATATTCTTTTACAAATTTAAGTGCAATTTTTCATTTTATCTAGAAAGGAGGGTTATTACTCGGTTATGCAATTTCTCCTCTTATGAATCTAAGGCCGGACATTCATTGCTGTTCCACTCCACGATTTTTGGAACACGTAAAGACAAAACCTTTCGTCAATTTGAAATCCCGATGAAAATTGACGCAGATAGTTGGAATCTAAACGAATTTCATGGCATTTGGAATGGAAGGCAATACAAATGAGATAAGATTCCTCGAGACGGCGATAAATTACCCGTGTGTGTGGAGAGAGCATTGGGGAAAGTGCGTGGGACTACGTCTGAGACTTTGATCCTTCTCAAACAAGGGTTCTCGAAACAAACTTTGGAGTCTCCGTGAATGACCTGCCTAATATATCTACTTGAATGGGTGGGGAAGAAACCGTTCTTTGGGCCAAATGGAATTGCTCTGACTTTTCGTGAATGCCCAGCTTAAGAGCGCGAAACTCCACAGGGACGATTACGCAGAACGATCGTGGCAGTGAAGGAAGAAAGCTCATCAAACGTTTGGTGTTTTCCCTACGGGATTAGGGCGTGGGCTTCCCCTCCCCGCTTTGGGACCCAGTCTGGTAATAATTAATTAGCTAGTACTAATGGCATAACCCCTTAACGTTAAACCTTTCAATGTATTTATTAATTTCTTTTGTAATTTTATGTAAATGCTTCTTACTGTTTTAATAGAATAATTTAGTTTTTCTACCTTTGAGCTATTTTATCAAAATCTACCCCTAGATCAACCAAACCACTAACCCCCACATACATATAATCTTTGTTTCGTATAAAGCTAATAAATACATATTACATAAATAAATGTTGCATTTATATTTGAAAAATAACACTATATAAATATGTAATATGCACGATTTATGTATCTCCTGCATACGCGCGCCCGTTGGAACGTTAACGTAGGTGCCTATGCAATAATGTGATAAAAGCCAAAGGCGTAACTAGTTTGTACACTTTTGAAATCCAATCTATTGTACAAGTTTTCTTGAAATTTCGGCTCACAAATACTGTGAAGCATGGAACGAATTTAGGGTTTAGAATGTTTCGTGAAAATTATATAGTTTATTTCATGTTAACCCTCTGCCTGAATATAAAAGCGGTTTGGAAGCAAGTCTATTTTCTGTTGCATCCTGTGATTTTCACAGGCTAATGTGTTTACTTAGTTCTTTTATAGGGCTGGATCATATTATACTAATAAAGATTTGCATATAAATAACTCGCTTGTCTGAACGGTATTTGAACGTTGCATCTAAATATTTATTTAAAAAGTCATGGCTCCAATGTTTGTCCTTTATCGGTTTTAATTTGGATTTTGAACCGTTTCAGTGGCGGCCTGGAGGAAGATCCACCAATCAACAGGCATTTCTTGCTTGAGGCGGCCAATGACTGGCGTAAAATAATGAAACTCAAAGCTCCATAAATCATTTTTTAAAATTTTAATTACAGATTTTGTATTTCTGCTTTGTTAAAAACTTAGAAAAACTAGCAGCAAAGCAACCCAATGATCACTGGGGTAAATGATCTCTCTGAGGTAAATTATAAGCAAATTTTTAGTTTGAACTCTAAATGTAACCGATGTATCATATCAATTTTTATTTTCCTTATATTAGTTTCAGATTCAATATCATCTGAATGCAGGCTATTCAATGAGTTTATTACAGTTAATTTAAATTTTGTAATGATTAAAATTATTTTTATTTTTTTTTTACTATACATTTTAAACAATATAACATTTTACGTAATATTTAGTATGCTTGGAATTACAGTAGACTTCACTTAATGTGATCGCGATTAATGTTATCATTCGCTTTATATTATCAAAAACCTCTGGACCCGAAACAACATATTCAAAATGTTCATAAAATTATTCGTTTAGTGTGATCACTACATCGTTCAATGTTATCAGTTTTGAAGTAGAGAATTTACCGATCCTTGATTTTCAACCAGCGTTAACGATTGACGTTCGTAAAATTTCTCGCTCCGCTTGTAAGGAAACATCTGAAGTCCACTTTCCTCCACACATTCCAAGAATTTCGGGGTTTGTATTTCATGACCTCTCTTTAAAGGTCATCCATTTAGCAGGCAGACGTCGATAATTTTCATTCAGTGTCCTGAAGGTATGCAAAAGGAAGCGTATGAAGAGTGGATGTCCATTGACGAGGACATTCCACTAGCTGCCACAATAACAAACTTAGAAATTTGCCAAGCTGTTTGTGAGCAAGACCAAGCAATAATAGTTGATGGGGATAACAGGGACGAATGTGTTGAAGAAAACCCTCCAACGAACGCCGAAATGAGGCAAGCCCTTGACATTTTGAAACGCGGCGTGCAACAAATTTAAAAAAACTATACGAGTACGAACAATATATAAATGAACTGTTAAGGGCTAATTGCTGTCAAGCAACAATTAATGAATTTTTTAATTGTTATTTTTGAAATAAATTGTAGATAGCCCTGAGGGAAGTGTATTTTTCTTTTTGTTTCTTTCCCCTTGATTTGATAAAAATATAGTTAATTTTACCCAATTTGGTTATTGCTATCAATCGGTTAATGTTATCAAAATTCTTAAGTCCCGAAGTGATCACATTAAACGGAGTCGACTGTATTAACAAAATGTTGGAAAAATCAATCATTCTTTCTCCTCGAGAAACTATTGTTTAGGAAGGAAAAGGTTTTATATTTCTACATCAGATGCCAGGATATATTCTGAATATTTAATCTGGTAGCATTATTTTTCATAGATTTTATTGCAGTTTATTTTTATTATCAAGGCTATGTCAAAAACCGAATCAGTTGTGGCGCCATCTACTAACGACTTTGCCAATCACTCATTCAAATAGCGAGCATTTTTGAATTCATGATAAGTCTAAATTAATTCAATTCTCTTTAAGGCCTGAATAAAGTTAATAATAAGGAAATTTTATATTTCCCTAAGAAATGGAGAAAAAGTGAAATTTTTTTTTTTTTTTCAATATTCGACACAATTCTAACTACCATTGTCTTTGAAAGAGAAATTTGTGGTTTAAAAACAGCACTCTTATTTATTTCGAATTCTCTTTCATATTGGGTATTCAATGAAAAGTTATTAGCCTATTTACAACGTACAAATATTCCTGTATTTTACAAGGTAGGATTACAAGGAAAATTTTAAAGAAAAATGTGGAAGTTATTTTAGAAAATCACATCTTACTTAAATTCGTAAGACATGGCCTACCACTTTTATTGTTTTATTCCAGATAATATCCCTTTTAAGGCCTAAGCAAAATATGGTCAACAGCAAATTCATGAATTTTTAAAAGCAATTGGAAAGCTGTTTTATCACTTCTGATTAGAGCTCTTATAATGACTTAAAAAACCACAAAAAATATTAATAAACACTTTGACCTCGTAATGTTGTTCTAACAATCAGATAAACTATCAATTAATTATTATTTTTATTTTAAGATAATAATGTGCCAACATCTAAGGCTAAAAAAAAAGCTAGGCTCAAGTTCTTGCCATATTTAGCAGTGACGTAGCAAGGGACGAATTATTTATTTTTCACTCCCTCCAGCTCTCATTCATCGATTTCTCGCTTTTGTAGTCCCGTGAACAGCAGACGTGACGTTAGAAAAATTGCTTTTCATGGCAGTTAAAGGTTTAGCCATTTTTTTTTTTTTTCGAAAGCCAATTATTTGCACTGGTCTCCACTTTTATCAGAATTCACAAAATTGCAATTAAATATTTGCTTTTATCAATAATCACAAAATTACTATTAAATGTTTACTTTCATCAATATTTAAAAATTACAATCCAATGTCTCTTTTTATCAGTATAAACAAAATTACAGTTAAATGTCATTTGCTATTATCGGTATTTTTGGAGGCCTTAGGAATGAAGTAATGTTTGTCTAGAATCGTTGCAAAAAGAGGAAAATTTCATGAAATGGAACATCTTGAAATAAATAAAAAAATTCCTATGCTCACATCGTTTTTAAAGATTTTAAGGAACGCTCAAGCCAAATTCGAAGAACACCGAACTGCGCGTTTGGTCATGACTGCATAACAAATGAATTTAGAGATAAACAGACGAAATATCGAGCTGTTGAGCTAAAACAGAACCTTATTTCGCTCGATTTTAAAAGTTTTTCAGCAAATTCTTTGTTTTATATTGTTTGTCTTGAGAAGTATTATTCTTTCTCTTCGGAAGAAACAGATTTTATTATGTTTGCTTTATCTGCTTTGCTATGTACAGCTTAAAAAAAAGTGTTTGAAAAGCTTTCATAAGCTATTTCTGATTCCGAACTGTTACCCATCTTTATTATTTGTAGAAAAAATATATGCCATCTTGTTACGATTCAGTGAACAGTGATAATTTCATAATTTAAGAAATCTACTCAAATCTATTCTTAAAACAAGAAATGATAAGAATTTAAACATAAATACGCACTTTTATTATAAATTTTTACATCATTCTTAGTCATTTATGACTATTATTTTATATTATTACTACAATGCTTATTAATTTTTAGAACTATTAATTATGTCAACAGCAACTTTGCATAAATGGTACCACAGATGGCAGCACGAATTGGATCTTTTATTTTAATTTGAAGTTCCATTTGTTAATAGAAGATGGCGCTGTATTTTTCAAAGCAGTCAATTCTATCAGTGTTCATAAGATTATTCTCTAGCAGCTATTTCTCGCCCTAGACCATACAGTGGCTTTGAAACATGCCGATTTCGCGAACCTGAAGTTTTTTTTTTGACATTTATTAATTAGAACTTTTTGTGAATGCGGAGACAGCAGACGTTGCAGTTTAAAATCCCATAACGCCGTCCCATAACATTTATCAATCAATCAATCAAGGTTGATTTCGCTCGATGTTAATTGGAACTGATCCTATTAAAAAACAGGAAAAAGAAAAGAACCCTCATCAAGTGATGACAGTTCACATTTAATTACAGGGGAACTTCCAACGGTTTCTGATTAGAATTTATCGGTATTTCCAATTTTTTTGTCTCTGGTCCCTTGAATTTTGTATTAACATAATAAATTATCCCACGCAGGGGTGGCGCCAGAGGGGGACCGGGGGGGCCCCCCTGTCGGGGAAAATTTTTGTACGGGGTATTCACCTGTAGTTGATCTGGCGAAAATTTGAGACAAATTTCATTACACTCGTCCCTGTCGGGTAAATCGACACCCCGTCGGGCAAACTCTAGCGCCATTTCTGATCCCACGTAAATCAAATTTACTTTCCTTAATTTTAAAACTAAAAAATGCATAAAATGTCTTTTATTTCGGAATTATTTTTGTTACTTAAATATGTCCGTTCCTTGTGTTCTCAGTGATCGTAAGTGAATAAATTATTAAAGTTCTTTTTTCATTCGAAGACTTGACTGATGACATAATTAATAGTTCCAAAAATTAATAAGCGTTGTTGCAGTCATATAAAATAATAGCCATAAATGATTAAGAATGATGTAAAGATTCGTAATAAAATCGCTTATTTATAGTCATTATATAATTCTTATCATTACTTGATTTAAGAATAGATAAGCGTAGATTTCTTAAATTATAAATCACTATTCACTGAATTTGTGGACTCGTATAGCAAGTAGCAATGCGACAAAGAATTTCTGAATTTTTTACAAAGGCTTCAACATGTTAAGTGTGAATTTTTATAGCAAGGATTTTAATGCACAATTGACATATTTCAAGTGCTGTATACTGTTTGTTCATTGAAAGCATTATTTAAAAAAATATTCAAACTATTTAATAATTATTATTATAAGTTTATTTATTAAAATTACTTATTGATTATTTATTAATTACGTATTAGTCATTAAAACTGTTAGATTTTAAAAATAAACCTTTACTGCCGTTTTTAGTTTAAAAGTTGTCTTCTTTTCTTGCTGTACTTATTTGTAGATCCAGCTTTTCTTGATTCGAATTTTTCAATGAAACAAATTTAAATGTTCAGTCAGCTTCGAATTAACCGATTTCTGCTATATGGAAAAAGTATTACTGATAAAAGAGCAATAAATGTTTATTTAATCATGCCAAAATCGTTAAATTACAGATGGTAATAAATAAAGAGCTATTGAATATTAAAAAAATAAATCAAATCAAAAGGTCCAGCTGAATTTTTTAAAATTGATTTGTTTTGTGCCAAAATTGAAATGGAAAGACACTTACGTGCTAAGTATACAAAGCAAATTGAGGTTGGTTTTAAAAAAATTGAAATTAGATTGAAAGATTTATTTAGACAAATATAATGTAAAAGTGAGTGAACTTAATATTTGTTGCCTGCAGTCAACGGCCTCTTCTCTTTGCCTTGAAAAAATTTTGTTCGAAATAATTATTATGCAACTAATTAGTTCTGTTTAGCTTGAATAACTTGAACATTTTGAAGTTATACGCGGACTTATTTAAGATGAACTTCATAATTTTGAGCCACATTCAAAGGATAAGGACAGCCAGAGCCGGATTTATACATTTCTACTCCCTGGCCAAAGCACTTAATTCTGCTCCCTCTCCCTTCGTGCACATATCGCAACTATGGAGGTAAGCAACGTGAACGCGCCGCCAGTCTATTTAATGAGTACGGATGTGCCTAAAACAGTATTTTATATGTTCTTTTCAAAGTAATACTGAAATTTGTAGATATTTTATTGTAATTTCTTGTATATTTGCGTCCCCCGATTGTTTCGCCCTAGGCCATGGCCTAGGTTGGCCCTCTGGGAAAACTGGTTCTGAGCACAACACTTGAAAGAGTGTAATACTCTACAAACTTCCACGCTATTCCACTGTGAGGACTTTTGACTCTCGATGGCACATTTTAAGTACATAGATGTTTGACGGAATCGAGTTTTGTACCCCAGACACTCTCGTCTCCAAGCCAAGACTTGATAACAATTCTACTGTGATCATCTGTTTGCAACGTATGTGGAGTTCATTTTTAGCAATTCTGAATCTTACAAGAGACTTGAATTATTTCTTAAAGACTCTTGTATTTTTTATAAATACTAAAAAACTTGGAAAATATATCATATGCCACGATGCGAATGCTACCGAACCGAGGTACACCTCTGAATTTTATATTTGACCCATACACATTGAAGCATAAACATGCGCGACCGATAGACCCCCTGCACACATTTGGTTTAAGTATTATAATATGATAAAACAAAAAGTCATAATAAACGCACGAAATATTCAAAGAAACCTTTATTAAATTTCATTGAAACACAAAAATTTAGGAAAAGGATTATATCAAAATATCATATAAAAACATAGAAAGATTTTTAAATATATAGTTTATCAGAGACAAAAAATTAAATACTGTAGTATCGTGTGAAAATGAAAACATAAGTAATTCTTCTGTTTATATGGCATATATGCAGGAGGAGATTTTACCAACAAAATGGCTGATGAAATCAATGCTTCTAGATGACATAAATATTCCGAAGAATCTTTATGATCTACTCGCTACAGAAAATGCTATCATTGAAGATCTGAACTTTCCCGAAACGCACGACAATCATCGGTTAGACGTGATAGTCGACCTACATGATTAGCTGATAACATTTGAAGTTTATTTTAATAAGCAGTGTTCTCTCACATGGCGTAAGACCCATCTCCGACTCATTGACGATGAAGAAAACTGTTCCAAATTTTCCCTTGATCTGCATAGCATTTAAAGGAGAATAGATGCATTTCTCCACAAGAATACTTGCTTTCGTTCATTTGGTAACAGTGACGGTGATGTCACTGAGTTTTTAAGCCATCCTCTCTTCTTTATATACCTACACTGGTCCGACTTACCCAAGATAGGGTATAAAGTCGGGAGGAGACCAGTGGGGAAAGAATCGCATCACCCAGAAGCTACCCGTACCAACTGGGAGAGGCAACAATCTGGCGCTCAAGCAATTGGACAGCACATTTTATTAAAAATGCAACGGATAAACTAACAATGATAGGTTAAAAAATTTTAAAAACCCCGACGGCGGGCCGGAGTTGTATGGTGGAATCGCTAGCCGTGTACAGGATCGCTATTAATACTAATTTAGTTAAAAGTAGCTTTAGTTAAAATAAGAAAATTAGGTTAAGCATTATCATGATTATAAATTGTCATGTGTTTCTGTGTGTCCTCTCCCTACAGCCAGGCATAATAAGGGACATGACCAGAAAGAGGACTAATGAGCCAAAACTTAAACTTTCAGCATCATAGGGCGGCGCATGGTGATCCAAGTGGTAACTTCAATTGTGAGTTTTTAATTTTAGCTATCCTGTAACAGTTCCGTGTGTTTGCATTTACTTTCAGGTTGGATACAGTGGCGTAGCTAAAGGGGGCGACACTTCGATGGTGGCAGCATTAGACATGCAGGAAAAAAATTTCATCACTTCGTATTTTTTGCCTTTTACCGGTAAATTGCCGATATGTGAAAAAAAAAAATGGCGGTGAACGCGCGATTTTGCGACCTATTTGCAGAGATCGAGCGTCTCAAATGACGAGTTACGTTTTGTTTCTTGGAATTTATTATTATTATTTTTTAATTTTAAGGTTTAAATCGAATCAGAAACAAAGCTAATGTTTATTCCTAACTTAAAAAAAAGCATTTGAAGTGGTCTTTAAGAATGAATACAACCCCTAATTAGTAGAAACAAACTCATATTTCTTCTTTTAACCCTCAACTTGTTTGCCACTGTACCGTGCGAATCGCCGCGTGATCTTTCCGTACGCTTTCACATGAGCACCAAAAACCAATACTATACTGCATTTGATATATCAAAAGTATTTTACAAAATTTCCGGGGGACAGCCCCAATTAGTTTGAATTCCCGGGGTTCTACTATACCTGCAAAATTCGTATACCTGTGTCACATCTCCTACTTCAATGATGTTGACCGTTATTTCCAATATATTGTTTCAAAAATGTAGAATTATTGCAGGCTCTCAGCGACAATTGTCATTGCTAAGAAACCTTACGGGAAAACAAATGTCGACTCCCTTCAGAAATCCTGGACATTTTGTCAGTTGAAATTGCAAGGAAATACAAAAAAGTTATTTATTAATGCAGATATAGCTTTGTATGACTGAATAGTTCAGTTTGATAAGCTTTTCCTCAAGCCTAAGCAAAAATTTAACTTTCATTCTCACAGATGAGTTGCTCCCGAACATATTAGCATTTGTTTTGTGCCCGACCGAAGGTTAAGGCGTCCTATGTAATTTGTAAAGGAAAGTCGGCGTGTTGCAAGTTCCCCCTTGTGGCAAATATGAAAGCTACGCCATTGATTGGAGATGCGACTAGTGGCCAGAGGGAGTCCCCACAAGTAAAACTACAGCCTAAGTATAAATTCATTGTACTTTTAATTTACTATTTTACTGATATCAATGCATTAATCAACCTTCCTCACCCTTCCGGTGGTTGGCCATATTTTCCTTGGCCTCTGAATAGAATTTGGAAGAGAAGAGATGCATTTATCTACAAGAATACTTGATATCTTAATTTCTTCTCTTCTCCTCTCCTTAAAATCCTGTCTTCTATGTAACTATTAGAGTAACCTAATTATTTTGTCTATCTCTATAAATGAACGATTTTTTTCTAAACCATTAAATAACATATGATTCTCAACAGCCACGCTAATCAGGAGAGAAAAACAGAGATGTCTGTTTTCATAATATGTATTCAGAAATTTTTTCACTAGTCTTCACTACTATGTATCTATCTCGCTACAGAAAAAAATAATATCGCTAATTTTCCTAATCATTCCAGGCAATGAAGACCAGTAATTAGAAGAAAATATGTCTTCTTCTATAAAAATATGAAGAGTAAGGTCAAACATACTGTAAGTAACAACCCAAACAACCCCAAAACAAAATTATTACACTGTTTTAGTAAGGGTGAGTCGAATACATTTTGTTTAATTAATGTTTTTTTTTTTATGACGACATTCTGTGCCCGATGGCTGGTGATTATTCTTTAAATTGTTTTAAAATAAATCTTATTGGCGTTCTCGCTTTTATTTGTTTATAAAAAAAAATTTTTGCGATTATTCCGTGCTTTGTTCTTCTTCCCTTGGGATCTTTCGGGTTACAAGAAGCTGCCTTTGACGGAAGTCAAGCTTCTTACAGAAAATTTTCCCAAGTTTTTTGAATCTATGCCCAGCATGTAACCCTTGAGAAAGCATGTTGGAACGGATTCTTTGTACGTTTGCTACAGTTTTTTCAGGTTGAATTTCTTTGCCTTTATGCTTATTTGGAATTTTTTTGTCTTCTTCTATAAGATTGATTGAAACATTAACGTCGCAAAAAGACAATGTTGCCCCAATGTTTTGAATAAAATCTATATTCTTATACTGGCACCTCGCTAAAAGCTGTTCAGTGGAGTTATACGCCTATATAGCAAAGCAAAGATTCAAGCTGAATGGATTATCTAACCACCATCTTACTTCTTGAAATTGCTGTCTTAGTATCCCATGACACTAAGCTGAACCTCGGTGACCATACCAGACAATATAGTCCAACTGAAGTTCTAAATTTTTCTTTAGAATTTCAACAGTAATTCGATAGAAGAGAATCTTAAGCTCTGGATTTCCAACCTGAGGTAGAAGGTGATGAAGTGAGCTTTAGTTTACCGCAGTCCGATGACGAGGACGACATCTGGGATGACATCCTCTCTGCAAACTTCCAGAGGCCGCGGTGGCCTAGTGGTAACGTTGCGGCTTTGAGGCCGGAGGGTTCCAGGTTCGAAACCCAATTCCGCTGAAGATCCGTTGTGTATGAGGCCTGTTGCACGTTAAGTCATACGTAGTGGCCAAACATCCTCCCGTTGGTGTGGCGTGGAAGTTTGGAGAGTGGTGTGCTAGCTCAGGTGCCATCCTCGTCATCTGACCTCGAAAATTACGAGGTCCGTCTCAAAATAGCCCTCGTGTTGCTTCAAAACGGGACGTTAATATAACTAAACTCTCCAAACTACCGCACCACACCAGTTAGAGGATGTTTGACCGCGTCAGATTTAAAGTGCACCAGGCTCACAAATACGGCGGATCTTCAATGGAATCGGGTTTCGAACCTGGAGACCGCCGGTCCCGAAGCCGATAATATACCATTAAACCATCGCGGTCGGAGGTAAAGTAACAGTAGTTGTAAACAGCTGTCTGACTTTGAATGCCTTTTCTTCCCATAACACTGATTTTGTCAATCAGAGTTATTCCATGATATGAATATTTCTACTTATACTAAGCACTGTCTATTCATAAAGGTAATCTTTCAGGGGAGGAGAAATATTTTCTTGAACACAAATGGGTGATAAGTCCAACTTTTTATTGAAGACTTTTGCTGTTAGTTAGATTTAAAACCCTTCTCGAAATATTGTTAGCGAAGAAAGAAGAGAATCCTAAGCAATGCTTGTTTCATTCGCTACAGAAATTGAGTGATAAAAAAAAAAACAGTAATCGGTAGTATTAAGTGATAAAATTGAAAGCACGATGTTTATTTATTCTGTTTTGGCCTCTTCAGGATTGGTACTTGGACGTAGCAAAAAGTGAAAATGAATTCTTTTATTCCTTAATTTAGATTTGCACCTAGACCATTTTGACAGAATAAACTGTTAAGAAATTCTGGGAAAGAATTCTAATCTCCCACAAAGAAATCTCCGAAAATGAAGGTACACAATTCAAGAATTACCTCAATTGTAAATGAATGAACTTTTACCAACAGAACCCTCACTACCACACATACTAAATGTTAAAGTTTATTTCTTTGCATTTAAATGATCTACGAGCTTTCCCGCAACGGCTTTTCTGGTCAAATGATTATTTTTTTTAACCCATTAATGCCCAAACCTCCATTTTTCAGTATTATTTTGTATACTAATATTTATGTCCTGAAATCAGTTGAAAAATTATTAAACAGAATTGCTGCCTGAAAAAGTAATGAACTCCCTTTAAATTTATGTTGTATTGTCCTCCTAAGCCTATCGTCCTTAATTAGGCAAAGTGCGAGCTTTCCCGATACGGCTCTTCTGGTCAAGTGATTATTTTTTTTAACCCATTAATGCCCAAGCCTCCATTTTTAAGTATTATTTTGTATACTAATATTATATGTCCTGAAATCAATTGGAAAATTATTAAACAGAATTGCTACCTGAAAAAGTAATGAACTGCCCGTAAATTTATGTTGTATTGCCCTCCTAAGCCTATCGCCCTTATTTAGGCAAAGTGCTATTAATGCAGGAAAACCTATCAAAATCTAATATTATGTATAATTCCAAAAAGAAAGCATATTCTTGCAATCGTATTTATTGTTATATGCAAGTAAATTAACTGATAAATTAATTGAATAAAGTTAGCCTTTTCTTCTTTACTTAGAGAAAAACTGGTTTCGAGTCTGACTAGAAAATAAAAAGGCTACATTATCAACCGAACGCTTGATATGTGCTGCCATCTATTGAATATAGAAGAAAATAGTATTTAAAAATATATATATATTTTTTTCTAAAATTTAGAATGGAAAAATAATTCCTGAGAGTTCATGATGCATTTTTAGAAGCGTTCGCAAAAAGGGACACTGGGCATTAATGGGTTAAGTTCCATATGGAAATAATTATTTAATTATGTAGTTAATATTGAATTATTGATTCTTTCATGCAGTTAATATTTTATTTAATTTTAAGCAGTTACTATCTTTTTGTGATACAGTGCTTTTTAAAGTGAATGGAAAGGATTTAATACATGTCATGAAAGTAAGAACTGCATCTGGATACCACGTTTTGCTTTTAATTCGTAGCTGATGTTTGAAAAAAATATATTTTCTGAAATATTTTAGAATATAATATGATATTCTTGTAAGTGAAATGAAAGTGAGAGCGTATTCTTTTAAGGAAATAAATGCATTTTATTTTATCAAATTTAATAAAGTTGAAAGAAATAAAAAAGGAAAGAATACTTAAAAATACTTTAAGTAAAATTGAAGTTGAAAAATATTATCTGTGAGTTCATGAGGCTTTATTAGAAGTGTTCCTAAAACGATACCCTAGGCATTAATAGGTTAATATTCATATCTATATTTGTTCATATATATGTAAAAAATATGTTATTTTGAAATAAATAATTTGATATAAAATGTTATATTTTTCCTTTTTAAATATTCCTTTAAATTTCACAAAATATTCTATAATTTATATGCTTTGTTTACACAGCAGAGTCTATCGTTTTGAAGGTGAGGGGAATCGCAGGTAATACTTCAAAAACAACAACAATCCAATCAAATCGGCCTACTTCTTAAGCTAGAACTTTCAATTTCTTACCATAATCTTGCTGAAGATCTAAATTTTATTACAAGTATTATGATTTTAACTTGTGAATTACCGATTCATTGTAAGTATGTAGGGGAAAGTGGGGTAAAACTCGGTACCTAAGATTCGAAGGCCTGCTGGAGTTAAACTATTCGACATAGAGCTTGTCAATAGTCAATTTTGCTAAAATATTCTTCATTTATCAGAATAAAATATATTTTTCAGAAAAAATTCATAGTTTTACTACTTTTTTTCAAGATGACTTTTTGTATAAAAAGTCAAACCACCCGGTTTTACTCCACTAGTGGGGTAAAACCGGGTACACATATTAACTCTAAGGGAAATTAGGGAAAACTAGATTTTCAGTGGAAAAGTAGCATAAATTTTTATTTTATTCGACAATTTAAGAATAAAACATTTTTTTAAAGATTTAATAATAGTTATAATAGTTGGCAATTTAAGAAAAAAGCCGATTTTTTTTTTAAAAAATTAACAATAATTACTATAATTGACAATTCAAGAATAAATACAGTTTTTTAAGATTTAACAATAGTTATCGTAGTTGACAATTTAAGGATAAATACAATCAAATTTTAAATATATTTGCAAAATTCGTATCTAAATTAGTGATAAAAACTGTGTGAATGAAATAGGGAACCTAGTAATGTCACTAGCGCATTGAAACACTGCTGGTTTGGAAATTACAATAGAACAGAATAGCGACAAAATGAAATGTAAGAATCTAACAAATGTTGTACAAAAAAAGAAATTGGAAAAACGTAATGAACTTACTTCTACTATTTTAAGGGTCCAAATCCAAATGCATAAGAAGAAAAATAAATCAATCCAAAAGCAAAAGAAGATAAATGCATTCTACATAATTCTTTCTTCTTTAAAATTCATGTAACTGAAAGAACGAACTCAGTCGAAATAACGATGAGTTCAATAAAACCAAACGATTGCAAAGATCTCGAGCAAAAGATTTTTAATTTTGCTTGCATTTTAAGTTTTATATGAGAAAAAAAAGAATAAAAATCGTTTATTTGCAAGCGATGAAACAATGGAATAAATAAATTTAAATTCTTTTTTAAAATTTCGACTAAAGTAATTCTTTTTATTATTTGAAATTATCACAAAAAAAGAAAATACTGGAAATCAGAATAAATTGGAAATGCTTTCCATCAGATTATTTGACTCAAAGATAAATTAGAAATGGCCTTCACAAACTACCAACTATCTCACAATCTAAGAAAATCCTCTTCGGTCGAGTATCCGTAGTTTCCCCTAGTACAGGTTTTACCCCACTAGAAGTACCCGGTTTTACCCCGGGTGCAGAGGTTATAAAAAACGAAATAGAACCACGCAATTATTTTACTAAATCTTCATTGTTTGATAGGATATAAATCCTTAGTAAACATATAATTAGCTGAACTAAATATAGTTTTTATAATTGTAATGATTAATAAGTAAGGATAGTTTAAAAACAAACGAACAGTTGGAGAGTTGACGTCTTAAAACAAAGAAACCTTCACAGACGAAGTGAATTCAACAACAACATGGAAACTACGACCATTCTTTTTTCTTCACTAGTGGAGCTTATGTCAGAATTTGCCCACTAGAAAGAAGAATTAACAACGTCAAAATCAAGGTACCCGGTTTTACCACACTCTCCCCTATTTATTGAACCTTTGTTATTTTGTTGAAACAATGAACAGAATTTTAATTTCAGAGTAATTTGTCAATGGAAAATTAATATTTCATTGCAGTGCTGTTTCATACTAATAATTAGAATTATAATTTTATTTTAAGATATGTGTATTAAATTAAGTTTATTCACTTTATAGCACAGTATTATTTTTCATTCTAGTTATGCCGTTTTATACCCGAATGTACCCGTGAATACATTCTATTCTCAATACTCTTCATTAAAAAAAATTAACTTTTGCATTTACCAAACGATAACAGCGTTTTCTTTTTAATTTCGAATGATTTCTTTAAGAGGCAGTTGTAACAAAAATTTAAGAACAGTTTACAATTTAACAGTAGTTTGCATGCTCTTATTTTTTTCTCTCAAAATATTAAAATGGAAAGCTTTCTAGATGAAAGTGTGACTAAATACTAATTTTTCTATATAATAAGTCGGTTAAAATTAAACTACTAAATGTGATTTCAAAATAAAAATAGTATTTTTGAAGTGAAAAAGGAAAAGCGAATAATGTTTCCATATCCCTGCATTGTTTTCGATCATCTGCATTGCGCAATGTGTGAACATATTTTTATTTATGGCTGACAAAAACATGATTGTAATTTAATTGTTATTATTAGAGAGATTAATATCTATAAAGGAATAGATAATAGCTATATGCAATTTCAATTTTAATTTTTAAAAAACGAAGTACCGTACGAACGTTAGTTACGATATGTATGTTGAAGAATAAATTACTATTACGCTTCATCATTTAATAAATGTTTGTTTTGTCTTCAAAAAAAGCCTTATGAATCAGCAAATTAAATAGTTAATTACACAAAAAAGCCAACAAGCGTAGGCCACTAGAAATTATTATATCTAATTTAAAGAAAAAATAATCGGATGAAGGTTTGAAATCGCAGTAACATAGACATATTCATCAGCAGCAAAGTAGACAAATTAAGAACAATGCATTCCTAGCTGAAATGTGAAACCAAGTAATCTCCACTTAGAGAAAGATGAAACTTAATCGCCATCTCACAGGAGACTTTGGAATTCACCTTTTGACCTTCAAATCTCTCAGAATGTTCCCTTTCCAAAACACCCGAATTAATGTCTGCAAGGCATTATAAACGCTGGCAGCGATTTCATTCCTGACTGACTACGAAATCCCCACAAGCGAAATTCGTGATTGCAGATTGAGAATTTCAGGAAAGCATTTCTAACTAATTCCCCATAAACTTGATAAATGACAGACAAGACTGAAACTGCGAACCCTAATAAAATGGTTTGCTTCATAAAACAGTATTCCTTTAATGAAAACAATGGTGTATTTTCACTTTCGGAAATTCTCGG
The DNA here is from genome assembly GCA_013235015.1 of Araneus ventricosus. NCBI lineage: Eukaryota > Metazoa > Arthropoda > Arachnida > Araneae > Araneidae > Araneus > Araneus ventricosus. The sequence goes on from BGPR01002900.1 coordinate 40,070, forward strand.
GGGAATTTTTGGCAATTTAATTTGGTTCTATATTACTCCTCATGGCATTAAAAGCTACATTCTTGATTCTTGTATGTTCAAAAATGTTCTCTTTCTTTTCGTATGAATTACAGTTTTAGTTCTTTTGGAATTGTTTCGGAATATTATCATTTAATGAATGCTATTTCGATTTTCTAACCAATTCCCACAAGTTCCCCATAAACTTGATATATAACAAACAAGACTGAAACTTCGGGCCCTATTAAAATGGGTTGCTCCATAAAACATCTTTCCTTTAATGAAACAATGGTGTATTTTCGCTTTCGGAAATTATCGGGTGGATTTTCTTTTAAAAATCTCTTGAGAAATAACTCCTTGTGCACCAACAAGTACAACACAAGGCTTACAGAAGTAAGTAAAAGACTCAAAAAAGGTTTGAAGGAAGCTTCAAGTTAAATGATACAAATGCAAATTCAAAACAGAAAAGGGGGAAGAAAAAAAACTTCAATAAATTAATCACATCCATACGAACACATGAATGTTATTAAGCAATGAAGTGAATAAACAAGGGGAACAGATACTGAAACATATTAAAATTTTTCAAAAAGGTATAAATGCGAAATTACTGGTCACATATACACAAAAAAATGGATAGAAACGAGAAATGGAGTAAAAGCTGTACAAAGGTGGGGAAAAGTGAAAAAAGAGTAAAGCAATCAAAAATCATATAAAAGCACACAAAATATTACACAACATATAAAACACTCGAATTTTGCACAGGTGGCAAAACCAAAGGGTCTGATCCAAATATAATTGAGAAAAAAAAAATTGAATACCAAAAATTGAAAAGTAAAAATAAATAAATAAAAGTAATAAGAAGAAATTGTAAATGCCAGCAAACAGATACAAAATTTATAGTCTATATAATGAGGGGGAAAGTGCTATCGATAAATCCACAAAACGATGCAAAATAAGTTTTGTTCTGGACCAAAGTCGAGAGAGATGGAGGCCATGCTAAATTATTCTTATTATTATGGATGATTAATTATGTAAAAGGTTTGCATCCAAATACTCATGAAAAATAGAGCAACAACTTTAGGTATAAAAATTAACAACATTTATTAAAACATTAAGAAAGTGCCAGTTAGATATTAATGGAACACAAAAACAGATGATATTCAGTTAGCTGGCGCATGAACATCTAGTCCGCTGCCTCGTGCATCGCTCGTGTATTGCGCAGCTAAGTAAGTAGTTTCAAGAGTGACGTCATCGGAAGGAATTCAGGATCGCCACACTTCTTTAGACTGCTGATGAGTAAGCATTAGCGGGAGTGAATTTAGAGCAAAAAAGTATCAAGTGATTGACATCTTGAATCTTTCCACTACAGCAAGAACACAAGTCTGTAAGAGATAAATTGAAGCGTTTTAGATAGGCTTTAAAGTTTCCAAGTCCAGTGAGAAATTGAGTAATTCTGAAATTAAGGACAAAATGTCCTGCTTTCAAACGTCCATGAATGGAAGAAAAAATATGTTTGGTGACTTCTCATTGTGAGAAATTTGATATAGGCTATTACAATGAGAAATAACATGTTTCTTGAAAACACTTTTGTTAAAGGATTTTGGTACAGTCTAAGGAATGAAATCAATTAGTTTAGTCACCTCTTTTGCAAGCCAATTAGCATATTCATTGCCATAAATTCCTATATGACCTCGAACAAAAAGATACGAAGACTTTGGCAATTTAATTTTGTTCTATATTACTCCTCATGTAATTAAAAACTGCATTCTCAATTCTTGAATGTTTCAAAAT